>PVJS01023829.1:0-29229 GCA_004027185.1 Glis glis
TACCGCAAAAAAAAAAAAAAAGCTAGAAAAATAGATTTTGAATGTTTGTGTTCACCACAAAGGAATAAAAAACGTTAGAGGATACAGATATGCTAATTTTGATTTGAACATTATATAATGTGTAAATATATCAAAATATCACTTGATATTCAATAATATGTATAATTTTATGTATTGATTAAAATTTTTATTTTTGTAGTAGTAGAGATTGAACCCAGGGACATTATACTTCCAAGCTACACCCCCAGCCCAATTTTTTATTCTTTATTTTTGAAACAGGGTCTCAGTAAGTTGCAGAGGGCCTCACTAAGTAGCTGAGGCTGGCCACACACCTGCAATCCTCCTGTCTCAGCCTCCCAAGTACTGGGATTACAAGTGTGAGCCACCACACCTAGCTTAAAAATTTTTGTCACACCGAAAAAGCTTTCTACTGGAATTAATCAGCATTAGTCCTAATTCTCTACTCTTCCCTGGAACAGGACATCTTTGAAGTACAGAGAATCCAAAGACAGTCTGTGATTAAAAGGTGTAATATTCATATTCAGTTGATAAGGTCATAGGATGGATAAGTTTTGGTGCAGAGAGAGACATGTTTAGTGTGCCAGATTTTCCACTAATATCAAGTGCTGGATATAACAAACACATTAAGAGACTTCTTGAAGAAACCTACTTTCTTAAGAAAACTAGATGCCCAATTTCTAATTTTGTTTTTTTCCCCCACTATTGGCAAAAAACCCCTCTCATTCCAATTTGAGAATACTATTTGAAAATTAGATCCTTTAAGATTTTATAAAAAAAAGATTTGATGAAGCGTCAATGACTGTGTGGGACTAAATCTGCTGGAAGTAAAATTCTTCATGGTAAATAAAGATGGTTGTGATTTCAAATTCTTAGTCTATGATTCCAGCACAAAAGCAGAACACACCTTTGGTAAAAACTCATCTGTTATGTATTTTGTAGATTTAACATGGTGAGAATTCTTTATGTCAGAGTCCTGAACTGATCATTCAAGAAAAGTTTATATTATAGAAAAGGAAAGGACAATGTCTGTCTGAATAAAAGGATGGAGTAATATAATTAAGAAACAAAAGGCCGGGCGTGGTGGCTTGTAATCCCAGTACTTGGGAGGCAGAGACCGGAGGATCCGGGTTCGCGGCCAGCCTCGGCTACTTAGTGAGGCCCTCTGCAACTTCGTGAGGCCCGGTTTCAAAATAAAATATAAAAAATAGGGCCGGGGGTATAGCTCGGAGGTAAAACGCCCCTGAGTTCAATCCCCAGTACCGCAAAAAAAAAAAAGAAACAAAAGTAGACATAATCTTGATCCCAAAATTCCTTTGAGATTTATTGACTTTGAGATTTATCCACCTCATTTTCTATGCTGTAAAAACAAATTTCATGTTTCATTCATTATAAAAATTGTTTTGCAAGAATAATACTTGACCAAAGCAAATTGCCAATAAGAAGTCTATTAAAATCAAAGGACAAAGCAAGAAAGTTGACCTAAACACCGAAATTGAAAACCAAGACATTTTAACTCTAAGTTATTAGAACTAGGAGGAAATTTATGAAGAGTTTTGAAATTGCAGTGTCTATTATCACTTCAGATTGGAGTCAGCAAAGCCTAACTGCTTCAGAAAAGCTGGATCTAATATTTTCTAAGGTTTTAAATCAATAGGGAGACCCACAGGGAGAGAAAATCATATTTTTATGTTATGTAATAAAAACTCCCACCTAAAATAAACTTTTTTATATAACACACATTCTGATAAAAGTGAACTCATCATGATTTTTTAGCAAAAAGTTCTCTGCCATATTTTTAAAAAACAAAACAAAATCTTATTCAGCTAATAATGAAATAAGCTTATTAAGCTACAAAATCAGTTTTTAAAAAATCCATCAGACAGCTAAAAATGCAAATAAATCTAAATAAAGAAACTAATAGCAGCTTTAACCTGTGGAAAAATAATGGGGAAAGAAGGAATCTATCAAAAGTAGATTCTAGGCTAAATATTACCAAATTACTAATAGTGACCAATTATCTAGAAAGATGGGTCAAAAATCCTGAGGATGTGCAAACACAGAGAGAGAGAGAGAGAGCCTGGACACAACCCCCAGCTGTTTCTTTCACCAAATATGGAGAAATAGTGCACCAAAGACTGGGGTTTAGGCTGCACAGCTTGAGAACTTCACTCTCTCTTCCTCCTAGGATTTTTGCACCTAGAGGAAATACTCTAGCAACCTTTGAGAGTTTGGAGCCAGGCAACAAAGCAGACAGTGATTTTGCCATGTACAGAGAATCAAAAGACAGAACTTAAGAGAAAAAATCTCCCCATTGATTCAAAGAGGTGGCAGCTGAACTCTAAGGTAGCAAGCCACTCTTCTCACTTTGGACAGCAGATGGCTGGATTAAAATAAAATGTAAAGAGAGCATTAGAATCTTCCAGTGGTCAGATCTCAAGCCCACTGAAGGAAAAGTCTTAATCTTTCTTTCAAAATAGTTGAAGACAGAGGTCACATAAGTCCCGCCATGCTGTAACAAATCAACTTAGTAATGCAAACTGTGACAAAATTAAAATTCTAGAAGAAAAAATTACACAATAAAAATAAGGAATTTATTTGATAGGTTAGCATAAGATTGTACAAAGCAGTGAAAATGATAAAGAATCTTAAAGACAGGGTAATAGAAATTATTCAAACCAAAATGCAAAGAAATAAAAAAAGTTAGAAAAACTGAATAAAGTATTCAAGATTTATGGGGCTAAAATCAAACAGTTGAACATTCATTTAAATAGAATATCAGAAGGAGAAGAGAAAGTGAATGGGGTGGAAGGAATATCTGAAGGAATTATAGTTATCATTTCCCAAAATTAATGAAAGATATTAACCCATATGCCCCAGAATATCAGCAATCCCAATAAGATAAATATAATGTAAATCACACTTTAGGAAACCAAAATGCTGAAAACAAATGATTAAGCAAAATTCATGAAAACAGTCAAAAAAGAAAAAATAAAGGAATCCTGACAACTCACAAACTCACACATACAAGAAAACAATAAAAAATAATAGCTTGTTGCTAGAAAAAATCTGTAAAATGCTAAAAGATAAAAATTCCATCAAACTAGAAATTTATCCTCAATGAAAATATGGTCCAAAAATGGAGACAAATTTAAAAGCTCCAAGACAAAGATAAAAGGTGAGAAGTTTGTCTCCAGCAGAACTGCACTATAGAATAA
The DNA here is from genome assembly GCA_004027185.1 of Glis glis. Lineage (NCBI taxonomy): Eukaryota > Metazoa > Chordata > Mammalia > Rodentia > Gliridae > Glis > Glis glis. The sequence goes on from PVJS01023829.1 coordinate 3,237, forward strand.
AATATTTATGATATAGAAAGTGATACTGTAAGGAAGCCCAGGTCTGCAAGAAACAATAAAAGAAAGAGAACGAGGAGAAAGCACAGAATTCTAACATTGGCACTAAAAGAGGAGTCATCACTACAGATCTTCCAGATTTTAAAAATATAATAAAGGTTAATAAGAAAAATGTTGTGCCAAAAAATATGACAACTTGGATGATAAGTCAAAAGAGTTGTAAGAAGAAGGAAATAGTTCAGGAACCCACTCGACCAGATATCAAGATACAAAAACAAAGCAAACAAAAACCCCTATGATTTTATCATGATAAATAAGACATGAGTAGAAAGTCACCTAGAAAATAAGTGTAGAATTAAACTCATATAAATACTGAGATTTGGTAGATGACTAAGTTTCTTTTACAAATCTTTCAGTATAAATTTGGAAACTCAATAAATGTTATTAGATAATTATCCATAAGAAAAAGTACAAGTAGATCTTAGAGTACACTAAAATAGTCTGTGTGAATAAAAACCTAATATAAATAGGAGCATTTTGAATTTTCTAGATTGGAGTACATCTTCATTGAATCAGAGAACAAAGGATGTTTTAAAAAGACTCAAAAATACAAATCATAAAAGTTAAATCTATTAAATTTGATTACATAAAAATGAAAACCCCTGTATGACAAAAGATTTCATAAACAAAAAAAGCCAGCTTCAAACTGACAGTACCTATTATAATGGTTAGCTGGCAAAAGACTTTGTCTAGATCTACAAATAAATTCTAAAAATCAAAAGAAAAAGACAATTTCTAGAAAATGGATAAGATATAGGGCTAGAATCTTCACAGAAAATGAAATCAAAATAGTTAACAAATTTAGATGTTTTATCTTACTAAAATGAGAAATGATTAGAATGATTGAAAGACTAGACAATGATGATGGGAAAGACCTAATATTCCAGGAAAACTAGGAAAGTGTAGGAGGCCCCTCCCCTAGAGTAATAGACAGAAGGAGGAGACTATCTATATAGATTCAGGTAGGTTTGTGGGTTGAACAGTCAGAAATTTAGTTCATCCTTTTCAAGTGTATTTTATTTTCTCTGAGAAGCTAATGTCATATCATTAGTTAAAAATAAGTAATCATAGCATGAGGTTGCGTGAGAAGTTGAGTTGAGAAGATTGAGGATTGTCTTAGTTCGTTTGAACTACTAAAACAAAAGCACCATAAACTGGGTAGCTTATAAACAAAAGAAATGTATTGCTCATAGTTCTAGAAGTAGAAAGGCAAGATCCAGTTGCTAGCATAGCTGATGTCTGCTGAAGCCCTTCTTTCTCACAGGTGATCTGGCTTAGCTGTCCTAGCATGGTGGTAGGGCCAAACAAGCTGCCTCAGACCTCTTTTGTAAGGGCAGTAATCTCATTCATGAAAACTCCACCCTCCCATCTAATCAAATCACCCCAAAGGCCCCACCTGATACTACCATCACCTTGCAGATTAGGTCTCAACCTATGAATTTAAGAGGCAGGGACACTTTCATACCACAGCATAGAAAAGAAAGTTTAAAATAATCTTTGGGAAAGATGGAAGAGCAAGTTGACCAGACAAAGAGATTTGTGATTACCTTATCAAAAATTTATAGTGGTGCCTTTCTTTTTTTTTCAAAACATATATTTGAGTTGATACAAGATTATAGTTTTCTGACAAAAAGAGGCAAGATGTGTCCTGGTGTTACCAAAGTAATTACTGGATCATGTAATCTCACCTGCAAATAGAAAACAGGGTAAAAAGATGAGAGAAAAATAGAGAAGTCAATGAACTGGAGAGCCCCAGAGGGTAGAATAACATCCATGAATAATTAAACTAGAAAGATGAAAGATAATGATGGGAGTGAGAAACTTGAATTAGTGATTTTCAGAGTTTGGAGCAATTCCAAAGGGTGGCAGATGGAGAGAGTGTGCACAGAGATCTAGGTTTTAGATGAATTGTCCACATGATCATTCAATGAGTTAGAAAAGAAACCCATGAATCTGGCCCAACAGTCTCAAAAAATATGGAGAGATGACTAGGAGATGGGTATAATGCAGGGACAAGAACATGGAGAAGGTTATACAACATCTGCAATACTCTCTCCTAAAAACACAGAATTGTGATGTGTACATGAAGGAGTCACTTCAATGAATCTTTGGGAGTACCTACATGTTTACAAACTACATTCTGAAGTACTATCAAATGTACAGAACAATAAAACCCACATAACATTCAAAGAAAAAAAAACACAAAAATTCCACATAGGCATGGCTAATAAGAATGTGGCATCAGCACTACAGTAAATGACACTAAGAATCTAATATATTCTTCTTTTAGCTATTAAAATTTCTTGATAGGTCCAATATCCGGCTGGAGTCTTCTACTGGCTTGAAACAAGCAAGACTTCTGAGCATTTTATTTTGTTCAGATGAACTTGGCTTGAGATCATTTTTGGCTGTGCTTGAAGTTGAGTAACTGGGACATGAAAGTAGGGCTGCTCCAAAGAGGGCCAGGAACCCAGCCTGCTGCTGCCTTAGGCAGTGTGTGTCCTAGTCAGGGCGGTACTCAAGAATTCATGTCATCAGAAATAGTGGTTAGTTCTTAGGGAAGAAATCGTTGCTCCCAAAGACACACCAAGTAGTGTTTGAAGAAATAAATGGAGGTATAAAACCTGGGCTGTCCTTAGAGTCGATGTTGTACATAGGACAAAAGAAGCATTTGTGAGGTGGCCCGGCATCTGTGAAGGGAATTCTTTCAGGATTCTGCAGGCTGGGGGCCACTTTGGCACTGGCAAGGAGATCACTCAGCAGCGCTGGGATTTGCATGGCCGCATCTTTTTGCCAGGAAATATTTACCCCATAGTCTAACACTGTCTGTTCCTAAATTAGGACAGGCAGTTACTATAATTCTATGGTAAAATGGGCTTCTTTGGGGAAAAATAAGTGTTCTGGAGGTGTACTAGAATTGCTCACCACTTAGTAGGCTTGTTCAGGAGCCTGAGAGGAGAAAATGAGCTTGGTCCTTTGAGGGCCACAAATTCTAGGCTCCAAATTCAATTGCACTGCAAAACTATTTCAGATTGCTTTTAGATTGCTCTCCCCCTGCCCTCCCAACTCCTCCATGCTCTAGGGTCATCTTTTAGTCTAAAAAGACTGGGTATGGTGGTTTTAAGTCAAAACCAGGGCTTATGGAGGTAAGGTGTGCATGTGAGTGTATGCGTGTGCATGTGTGTGTACAAGTTCCTTGAATATGATCGTCAATCTCCAAAAGATGTACTTTGTAAAGTCAACCATATTTTAGTGCCCAAAATATCACAATGTGCATCAAAGCCATCAAATAGATAACCTTATCATTAAAATAGTTCTAGAGATGTTTTCATCCAGTGTGCTCACTTTGAGAAGGGGAAACAGAGATCTGGTAATGTTCAATAATTCGCCCAAAGTTACAGCGTTACACAGTAATAGAGCCAAGATTTAAACCCAGGTCTTTGACTTTTAGTCTAGAGCCTTTTCAATAGTATCAACTAATATAGGCTTAATTCCATATTTTCCTCTTCTTAGCTTTTGCTCCTGCAGCAGGACGCATATATTGAGTTCAATGTCCTAACCCCCAAACCTACCAATTCTTATTGTAAGATACTTAAAGAATACAAAAGTATAGAGAATATTTTAAGGAAAACACATGCACATATCTAGGTTTAATAAATGTAAATATTATTCCTTGCCCTACTTCACAGAGATAACCGCTATACCAAATATTGAATGTATTGTGTCAGTGAAAGTTGTTGTATTCTGTATTTATCTATATATCTGTCACTCTATCTATCTGCTTACCTATATTTACATACAAATAATAATTTATTTATTTATTTCAATATTATTCTTTTAAATTTTGTCTGAACCCTATACAGTATTCTACTACATTAATGAACCAGTATAATTTAGCCATTCTTCTATGGATATATATGATTTGAAAACCTATATCCGTAATATTTCACTGAAAGCATTTGCGCCTATCTCATCAAGCACATTTGCAGTAGTTCCTTTAGGCCTCAAAAGTAGAATAAATAGTTTAAAGCGTGCTGGATGTGATGGCTCATGCCTGTAATCTCAATTCAGGAAGATCACAGGTTCAAGACCAGCCTCAGCAATTTAGCGAGACTCTCAGCAACCTAGTGAGACCGTGTTTTGAAAACAAAAACAAAACAACAAATAAATAAATAAATAGGGTTGGGGGTGTAGCTCAAAGGCAGAACATCTCTGGGTTCAATTACCATTAACACACACACACACACACACACACACACACACACACACACACACACAGTGCATGTGTATGTGATAGGTGGAATAATGCCCTAAAATCTGTGAATGTGTTACCATACATGGCAAGATGGACTTTAGAGATGTGATTAAAACTAAGAATCTTCAGAAGTGGAGATTGTCTTGGTTTATTTAAAAGGGCCCAATCTCATCACATGAGTCTTTGAAATTGGAAGAGACAGAATAGAGGGTCAGAGAGATTGGATCTGAAAGAGACTCTACCAGATGTTGCTAGTCTTGAGGAGGGAGGAAGGGAGACGTGAGCTAAAGAATGTGGATGGACCCCGGTAACTGGAAAAGGGCATGGAAAACAGAGCCTCCAGAAAATAACGCAGCCCTGTGGACAGACAACGTGATCTTAATCCAGTGAGAGCCAGAAGGGACTTCTGACCTCTAAAACTGGAATCCAACAAGTTTGTGTTGCTATAAACCATGAAATTTGTAGTGATTTGCTATAGCAGCAATAAAAAACTAATATAGCATATTAAACTTTGCTAACTATGGCCAAATTTCCCTCCAAAGTTGCTATACTGATTTATTTGCTATCGATACATAAGAATCCTTGTGATTTATTAGACTTGTAAACCTAGAGTTTTGCCAGACTTTAAAAATTTTGTTTGTCTGCTGAGTTTGAAAGGTATGTGATCTTAATGTGCATGTGGTTTCAAGTTTCATGATTATTTGTGGGGTTGAGCATTTTACTTCACTGTTATTGGCCATTTGAGCATATTTTTTCTTCAGTATCTTGCTCTCATACATTGCCCTATATTCATACTGGGTTATTATATAATCATTTCTATATTCTAAATTTTAAAAATCTATATTGGTGATACACTATGAAAATATGAAATCATATTCTGTGGCTTCTTCTAACTTTGTGGTACTTTATTAAACAGAAATTTTTAATTTTAATATAGACACATTATCATAATGTTTGCTCAATAGGTTTTGAAATTTTAGGCCTTATCTAATACCCTTTTCAACCTCCAGGTCATAAACGAATTCTATATTTTATTTCAGAAGTTTTAAAATTTTGCTTCTCGTATTTGGGGCTTTCAAATATTTGGAATTATTTTTTTTTAATTTGGATACCTTATTTTTCTAATAGTATTTATTTAAGAATTTGCTCCTTTTCTACTGATTGGTAAGACCAGTTCATTTTCATATATTGATACATGTCTATATCTATTTTGGGCTCCCTTCTCTGGATCTTTTGTCTATTTGCTTATTTCTTAAAACTGACTAATTGAACTGCTTAAATATGTCTTGAAATAGTCTTTCATATTTTTCTTCTAAATTTATTGTTTTATCTTGAATTTTTGTTCATTTATATGAATTTTAAGATAAGCTTGACAAGTTCCATTAAACTCATACACACGCACACACATACTCACACACACACATTGTATCTTCGATTATTGTTTAAAATGATAAAGGATATAACATGACTTAGAGAGCTGCTATCTTTTGGATAGCAGGTCTCCTCCTATCTATTATCAAAGCACAATTGCACCTGTATTCAGCACTTTAACACTATCATTCAAATTTAGTTTTCGCTATCAAAATCTTACTATATAGCTTTTGCAGGATTTATTGCTAGATATGTTATTGTTTTGTTGTCATTGTTTTATTATGACTGTCCATATGTTGGGGTGCTATTGAGTTTGCGCATTGATCTATATTGCTGTATCTAGCCCACTTGCTGAATATTATATTAATCCCAATTTTTGTCTGTAAATTTTCTTGGATTCTATAACCTCTGTTGTTTCAATATGGACAATTTACTACTCTTAGTGCTTCTGTACCTCTTAAATTTTTTCCTGGTTATTTGCCTGTACATGTTTATTAGGGACCATCAAGATAGGCAGTGTCATATTTTTCCCAACTTTAACTGGAATGCTTTTGAAGTGTCACATTTAAGTATGGTGTTTACTGTAAATAAAGTTCAGAAATTCTCCTGTTCTTAATTTGCTAAAAATTGTCATAAGTGAGTCTTAAAATTTATTGATATTTATAAACTTATGTACTATGTACTATTCTATCTCTTTGGGTGTAAAAATATGTTTGCTTCATAAAAGAGGTTGGATAATTTCCACTTATTTTGAATTGAATTCTCTGGAATATTTGTATATAGTCTGAATCATTTGTTCTTTGATTCTCTAGTATTTTTTAGTTGAGGTAAGATTTTATAACTTATTAAATGTAATGGCTATTATTTCTTCCTCAGGCAATTTGGCTCTTATTTGTCAGGAAAACTGTCAATTTCATATAGATTTACAAATATATTGGCATTCATTTCTTCATAATTTTCTTATTCTATAAAAATGTACATAAAATATGGCTATCAGGGTGTTTTATTTCTTCCTTAAAATATTTTGTTTTTTATTTGTTAATTTTTATTACTATCATTATTTTTCTTTGCTTCTCTTCTTATTTATTTTATTTTATTATTATTTTCTTAGCTTACTGAGTCAAACCATTTTTGGGGAGAAGGCAAAACCTTCTGTCCTCCTTCAGCCAGCATCCTCCTTTTATTGAGGGTCGAAACAAAAACATCATAAAGATGATTAAACACAGGCATGAGTTAACTTCGGGGAAAAAACAACAAGGCAGTCACGGAATGAGGGCAGGCACGGGTTTAGTTTAGGGAGAAGAGGAGTAAACACTTCAAGGTTTACATTGCTTATTGGTTCCACCCAGTCCGTGGAAAATTGTCTGTGTGTGGACAATTTCCATTTAACCAAGTACTATGTACTTACCTAAGCCGGTCTGTGATGAACCTCAGCCATGCGGGCCAAGATGGCTCCAACATTTTTCTAATATCCCTCTAGTATGCATTCCATGTTGCAGAATTCTACCAAAAAATAAAGTGGTGGATATGTAGATGATAGGAATAGCTGCACTGTAACCTTCATGGTGTTTGAGCCTGTTCTGTTTACCCCATCAACCAAGTACCCAGCACAGTGCTCTCTATTATCATTGGATGATGTGAATTAATGCTCTTTGCCCCAGCTAGTAAGGTACAAATTCTAAGATTTTTAGCCGGGTATGGTGGTGCATGCCTGTAATCCCAGTACTTGGGAGGCTGAGACAGGAGGATCACAGCTTCCAGGCCAGCAGCAGCAGGCACTTAGTGACATCCTGTTTCAAAACAAAATAGGGCTGGGGGTGCAGCTCAGAGGTAGGACCCCCCCTGAGTTTAATCCCCAGTAATACACACACATATACAAAAATATTCTTAAGACTTTCACATGGAGTCTCCATTTATTTTTATGATATATAAAGGAAAGTCTGAAAAACTATGCTTTGCTTATTTTGAGATATTTCATTTTCCAAGTAAGAAAATCGGTAATATTAATTTTCCCAAGAATTGCATATAACAAGTATTTATTTTGAATTATCTCTCTAGATAAAAGTATATGTATGTATAACTTATATATATGTATGTAAATATGATTTACATATATGTATGTATAATTTATATGGTGGGTTACAATACTTCTCAAGATAATACAAAATCCAAATTGAGCCTTTAAAACTTGTTCTTTTATTTAAAAATGCTTAATAGATATCATAAAGTACATTTACATTAAAGTGGGTTCCTATGCTATTAATCGTAAATGGAACTGAAGAGTATTCTGCATAGGAAATTCCTCTAGATCATTTATACAGATCATTTATACAACACTGCTACTTTTTTAAGTGAAGGGACAAGTACCCAGAGAGATTAAATAGCTTGCTCTTGATCACCTAGCTAGACTTAAAACTCCAACCTGTTTACCTTCATTCCAAGTCTTCTGCTTCTTGCTCCACTTCTCCATGTTTTTCTGCAGAATTCAAGGCTTTGGCTTTAATATGAAGATGTGTAAATACATTCACAAATGACAAAGAGTAGAGGTGAAAATTCTGGCATTCCCTGTTTTTATATTAGCATTTAAACAAGCAGTTAAAAAGTTTGCATTCTTTTTTCTCTTTTAGCAGCTCACATAACAGACTTTAAGGAAGTGTTTCCTTTCTTGCCAAGTGAAAATAGTGCCCTTATTCCTTTGAATTGTCTTGGACATGGCCTAAGTGGCTGTCATAAGGTGAGAACAATGTAGGTTTTCTATTTGACACGCTGGTAGGGTTACCATCCGAGTTTCCTCTGGAAAGTCTGAGAATGAAAAGTCTAGACTGATTTTCAATCCAGAAGCTCAAACTTCAAGAAACTTGGGGTAGTCACAGCAGCCTGAGGAGATGGAGTAAGCCCAGCTGGGGCATGCACAGTCACGCTGTTTCCATCAGATTAAACACCAATTCTAGCTTTTTCTCTCTCCTGCCAGAATAAGAATCAAGTTATTTTGTAACAAAGACTTAAGAGGCTACTTTTGCTAAAAGCACCAACTCTTCACTTGGTCCTGCAGATGCCTGATGGTAACTAAATGCAGAATAAAAGCTTGGCATCTCTGCCTTCATTTGGAATTTGTCTCCTTTACAACCTTAAAACTTCGGTTCAGATTCCTGCTCAGCTCTGCATGTAGACATGTTAACCACTTAAGGAGTAACTGTCTAAAAATTAGCAATACAAGATTGATTAGCCCTAAATTTACCTAACCTCTCTCATTCCCCTTCAAGGATAAAGGAACCAAGATAAGAGTAACTAAGGTATTTTCAAGATTTTCAGAGACATAATAATCAACAGATAGTCTACTGCCAGCTTTTAAATGTCCATATCATAGAAGGAGGTGGCATTTTGCATCTGGTAGAACTGCCCTCATGGTTGTACTCTTTCAGGGTTTTTTTTTTCTCGAAACAATAGTGTTTCCTGCAGAAAACACATAAAACAGAGTATTATTAAGTAACCTTGGGGATCAGGTGACCCCTTTATGTTTTATGAAACTGCCATTGTCTACAGCCTAGCTTGGTGTGGAAGTGGATAATACTTCTGTCATTAGAGCTATACTTATCATGCCCTGGGTGGCAGTTCGTGGGTGGCAGTATTCCAGGCTGACTTAACAACAAATAGCTAGCCAGGCGTGGTGGCACATGCTTGTAATCCCAGTACTTTGGGAGGCAGAGACTGGAGGATCAGGGTTCGCGGCCAGCCTCAGCTGTCTCTCTCTCTCTTTCTCTCCCTGTCTCTCTCTCTCTCTCTCTCTCTCTCTCTCTCTCTCTCTCTACTTAGTGAGGCCCTCCGCAACTTCGTGAGACCCGGTTTCAAAATAAAGGATAAAAAGTAGGGCCGGGGGTGTAGCGCGGAGGTAGAACGCCCCTGCGTTCAATCCCCGGTACCACAAAAAAAAAACAAAAAACAAATAGCTAGGCAAACAGCCTGTATCAGGGACCATGAAGCACAAACCACAGACAAAGGCAGATATACCCAGTGAGCATCGTATCCAACCATAAACCTGAGGGACTCCTCCGATGGAGTCAGGGAAACCAAGGGAAATTTCTTGACCTGAGAGACATGGGAAGATATACAAAGATGGACATCTAGAGCTACCAAAGTGTTCAGGGGAGGCTCATAAATATCTCTTGATTTCATCTACTTCTATTTTTACCAACACTGCAAGAATTCCAACTATGATACCTGGAATCCTGCTTGGTCTTTCTTCTTCACATTTAGTCTGTTAAACTTGCAGCCAAAGTGATTCTTAAAATTCCAACAGAATACAAGTTTGATCATGTAACATACTCCTCAACTTTCCTCAGTGTCTTCTCAGTTTAAAGTAATCAAAATTCCTTACAGGTCCTTCATATTGGGACGCAACTCTGTCAGACACACTTCTCACTGACTCTCCCACGTTCTTTCTAGTCTCACCTCCAAACTGACCTTCTTTCAGATCTTACTACTTATCAAAATTCCTATTGACACAGAGTACTTTTATGAATGGTTCCTTTGTGGCTAGAATGTTCATCCTTGACTAGTTGGCCACTACTCAACCACTAGTTTCAGCTCAAGTTTATCTCCCTTGGGCAAGTCCTGACAGGAATGGCCAACTTTCCCACCATCAGTTTTCTCTACAGACTTCAAATTTGAAAGGATGTCTTTGTGCCACGAACCTTGCCACAGGCATTAAGTAATTTATGCTTCCCTTTTTTCTCTTTTTAATATATTTTTATTGGTGCATTGTAATCACACATCATAACTGGGTTCAGAGGGATAAGAACATACATGCACACAGCACTTGGTGTGTTTCCCTACGGATCCCACTCCACTCCCTCCCTTTCCTTGTATATGAGACTGAGATGGGCATTGATAATCTCATATATGTTCATAGCATCATTTGAATTGTTTCTTTCATCAAGTCCCCCCACACACACCTACCTCGCTTACCCCCCCTCCGTTGCTCCACTGGGGTTTCTCCTTTTTCTCGAGTCCTTTTTGTATCCCAACTTTTCACTAGCTTCCACATATGAGAGAAAATATATTACTCTTCTCTGTTTGACTGGCTAATCTCACTTGGCATAATATTCTCCAGTTCCATCCATTTTCCTGCAAATGACATGATTTTGTTCTTCTTTATGACTGAGTAAAATTCCATTGTGTGTATATACCATAGTTTTACAATCTATTCACCTGTTGATGGCACCAAGGCTGGTTCCATAATTTGACTATTGTGAATTATGCTTCTATAAATATGGAAATGGATGTATCACAGTAATATGACTTTGATTCCTTTGGAAAGATACCCAGGAGTGGTATAGCATTTTTCCCTTAAAGACACAAATAAGAGCTAACTGATGCTGTTAGTTAGATTGAGATTCTAGTGTTACTACACTATGCTGATATTCTTACAAAATAAAACAAAGAAGTGAAAACATGTGATCCATGTAATACTTAAAATGTATTAGAAAGAACTCTGGGTTTTTATTTTTGCCCTTCAGAACTTCTAGAGATCGAGACTCTTCTAGTTGTGAATGATTATGCTAAATCCCACAAAGACAACACAATAGAATTGGGGTAGAGAGAGACCTTCCTCTCTGATCTGCTCTGCTATTGTTATCTCCTTCTGGTAGGATTATGATATAGAATATTTGGTAATAGAGGCTACAGTTAGCCAAATCTTTAATGTAAGGCTGTAGGTCGACATGATGCTTTAGGCACAAGTACCAAGCTAAGAATGAAGATAGTGGTCCATGCCGTCTCCAAAAAGATGTTTTTCAAAATGGGAGCATCACCACGCTTACCGTCGTCTTGGTTGTAAACTGGTATCAGAATCCAATGGCTATGGTTAGTAATAATTCCAGATACATAGCTGGATTCTTAAAGCCAAATAAGTATTTAGCTAATAGAAAGAACAAAAGGTCATACACAGGCCTGCCAAAGCTTTATGGCAATACATGTATTCAGGAAAAGAAACAGCGATTTCCTTTATTTTACTTTGAGACAATATCTTCGAAGTCTTCACTTACCATAAAATAATAGCATATCATTTGCATGAAATATAAGGAAATAATTAAAACCCAACCTTGACTTACATTATAAGAGTTGGAAAAAGATCAATAAAACTGCTTTAAGCTTTTAGGAGAGGAAGGCTCTAGACAAAATCTAAAGAATGCTCACTCCAGGTGTTCCTGTAAGTAAACATTACATTGAAATGACATATACTCCTTTTTTAAATGAAATCTGAAGATTTTTCTGGTTGTAAATTGATCAGATGCCACACAATCAGGGAAACACCACCACAGATACTCCAAGATGCTGGTATGACAGGTAGGCATAAAAATTTAAAACCTTGTGCTAACTACAGTGAAAACTGAGACTGTGGCTAAGAGGTTCACTTAAGGTGAGTCAACAGTAGAATTCCTCTGCTCAGATCCTTTTTGAATTAAGGGAAAAATAGTGCTATTATGCTTGTCTCCAGAACAACCTCTAATACCATCCTCCTGCATCATTCAAGCTACACCCACAACTAAATTGCTCTTTAAAACCACTAAACTGTAGCCCTGCCTAAAGGTTAATGATGCAAACCCATAACATAACATTCATAAACAAATAGTCTCAGGAAGAGAAGGATAAGCTTTAAACAGTAAGCAGAAGTAATATTTACAATATTATTATAAGTTCATGGAGCACAACCAACAAAGGAGACCCCTTCATTTTATTTTTTAGTAAGACCAATAGAGAAAGTGCTGCACTATGACTCAGAACTGACTTTTCCTTTAACCTGATATTTAGACATTAGTGATGGTGCCAGCACTTTTTATGATGAGGTTTGTCTACCTATAGCTTTGGATGGAGTATTCTGAAATATACCTTCCCTATTCTTTGGAAAATAGAGATGGAGACAGTGAGAATGGGGGAGAAGGAATCCCTCTCACTTCAGACCACACCAAACCTGGACTTGCAATACAGTATTCTGTGCAGGATCTACTTCTGGCCAATAGGTTGATGAGCCAGTAGGGAAATGAGAAGCCCACGGGAGGCTGTAGCTCTGGTATTTGTTCCAACTCTCTCTAACCACAGTGTTTCCAATGGTTAAGGGCCACTTGGACGCCATTACTCTGGAATGTAAAACAAGGAGTTACAAACCTACTAGCAACTCCTTGGAAATATTTTTGGTGGCACTATCTCTATTGATGACTATTGAATATAATTGGTCAGAAGACCCTTATTAAAGTATGTACCACTTTCCAAGAAAGTGAAGCTTTATTGGACAAAATAAGATATTTTTTTTCTGTCGGTCCCCACCTGACAAATAGAGGGATCACTGAGGTTCATGGGCAAAAGGCTATGTGAACCTTTGTTTTTCCGAATTTATGCATAATTTTTTATACTGTAGGAATGAAGATGGAAGGGGACTATAAAATGACAAGTGTATGCTTAGCATGTATGAGGCCTTGGGTTCAATATCAGCATCCCCCCCAAAAAAAAAGAAGAAAAAAGGAAAGAAAAGGAGAAAAAATGTAAACAGGGACGGTGTTTTATAATTAACTGGCTGCATTTCTCAGGGTTTAAGCATGGGTCCTGCCCACATGCTTGATCCCCTTTTAGGGTGGGTACGTAAATGGGGTTAGTTTAGGAAGGAAACAGAAGCTTACCTATTCCCCAGTGCTTTGCACAAATGAATAACTCAAAACAAACCAGCAATTAAAAAAATAGCCAAAAGCCACATTCACATTTGTCTGGGAATTCATGTTGGGGAACGGCTTTTTTGGACTCGTAACAATGAAATGGTAACATTTTGATCATTTTAATCATCATTCATAAATCTCCAACCAGTTTGCCAAAGTAAACATATTTGCCTTGGGTTAAAATGTACCAATTTTGTACTTTGAAATAAAGTTTTCCTTAAAAAAAAAAGCCAGATAATCAACATGGAGGAATTTGAACACAACAAAGTGTGCCCTGGGCTTCAGCTCCACAACTATTTTATATTTAAAATGATGGATTTCATTTGCCTCCCGGAGTTAACAAATGTTAACATATTGCTATATTTGCTCCTCTGTAAAAGAAATAACATAAGCTATTGCTGATGTCTCCCTCCACATCTTGCTCCCCTTTCTCTTTTCTTAAAGAAAACCCTGAGGCCACTGAGCCAGGCCTACTGCTACAGGGTAAAAGCTGTACACAGTAGGGCCCCAGGTGCAACTGGGCAGCCCAGCAACCACTATATAAACTATCTGCTTGTGACTTTGATCATTAACTCTATGTGTTTATATCTTCACACAGTACCAATTTTGCTTTTAGTGCTTTAAATTTGAATGGTTCCAAAATGGTAAATATCTTTTTCTATGTCTTGCATTATTTTTTATGACAGATTAGAGTTTGTGGTTGCCTGCCTGTTAACTGTTTCCTCTCTATTCCTTGTTAACAGAGCCCCCCCCATGTTGCTCAGGTTTCCATTTCTTCAGAGAGGAGAGCCTATTCCCATGTCAAAGGTGAAGATTAATATAGCTGAGCAATTGCAATAATTTTATTCCTTTCCAATGAGTGTGGACTATGCGGGGCCATGTGACATGATTTTGGTCAATGAAAGGAGCAGAATCCCACCATGAGGTTTCTGTCAAAGATATCTGAATCTGGAAAACACAGAAAGAAATGGCTCATCTTCTGCTGCATGCTGTCACCTCTGCAGCCATTTTGCTGCTTTGAGGAAGTTGACCTGAAGGTAATGGTTATTGCAGAGTTGAAATATGGGCAGAACAGGGAGAGGCTGTACTGACCGCACTACCACAGCCTTCTTTATTTGTGTGTACATCTGTATGCACATCTTTTCCTCTAGTTGGTATTTCAAAATTGCTCTCCAAAAAACGAAAAACAATTTACACTCTAAAGAACCTGAACTGCTTAATATTCAGTTGGATAAATGAACATGTTTCCCAACATTACAGACAATCCTTGGCATTTTCAGATTTTTGCCTTCATGATAAAATGACGTCTTCTTGATACTTTCATTTGCATTTCCATGTCGATGAGTGAAGTTGAAAAACTTAATATATTTGTTAGCCATTGAGGTTTCCTTTCTTAACCATTTAAGTCATTTATTCACTTTTCCACTAGGCTTTTTTGTTGATTTTTAGAATTAATATTCTGAGTTTTAATGCTTAATCAGTTATATGCACTATAAATATCTTCTAGTATATACTTGTCTTTTATTTATGGTACCTTTTGTGACACAGGCATTTTATACTAGAATGTATTAAAATGTATCAAGAATTTGTTTATCACTTGTAATTTTTATTTCTTCTTTAAAGATTCTTTCCTAATTCTTTTCCATAGTTTCATGATCAACACTCAATTTCATTTAAAAGATAACAAAAAATGCTATGTGAATATATGTTTCTGTCACTCTGAACATCACTATGGTGCATAATTACAATGCACCAGTAAAAAAAAGGCAGAAAAAATATAAACTTTTGCTTTTCACATTTAGATTTTTATATACCCCGTCACTTTGTTTTGCTACAATCATTAATGAGGTAGGATTTAAAAAAAAACTTTTAAGGTTTTTTATTGTCTTAATCAGTTGGTTCATTCCAGGCATGGTGGCATACCCCTGTAATCCCAATACTTAGGAGGCTGAGACCAAAGGATTCAGGTTCGAGGACAGCCTCAGCAATTTAGCAAGGCCCTCAGCAAGTTAGCGAGACTTTGTTTCAAAATAAAAAAATAAAAAAAATGTGGTTGGGGGTATAGCTAGGAAGTAGAATGCCCCTGGGTTCAACCCCTAGTGCCACAAAAAAAACTTAAAAATTAATTAAATAAATAAATCAGTTGGGTTATTTTAGGTCCAGTCAGAAAATAGAAACCATGCTGGGTATTCTAAGAAATGTGAAACAAAAAGTTGTTTACGTAGGTGTTGAAGAAGTGAAAGGACAAAAGAGGAACACAATTTTTGTGTGTGTGCTGGGGATTGAACCCAGGAGCATTCAACCTTTGAGCTATACCCCCAGGTCTTTTTGTTTTTTATTGTGAAACAGTCTCACTAAGTTGCTGAGGCTGGCCTGGAACCTGTGATCCTCCTGTCTCAGCCTGCCAAGTACTGGAATTACAGGCATGCACCACCATGCCCATCTGTGGAACACTTTTTTTAACCCAGAGATAATAGCTTAAGGAAGCAGATACCATCCTTCCTAAGCCTGGGGGAACAGAAGGGAAGAGTTGGAGTTACCAGAACCTAGGAACTCAGAAGAATCTCTAGCAGAGTTAGTGCTCAGGTCTTTAAGAAAGGAGCCCCCTTCCACATTCCTGCTGGGACCTCTGATGGGTCTGATGAGGCCGGCTCTGGGAGCAGTGAAAGAACCTGAAAACTGGAATGAATTGTGGCTTCTGGGCTGAACTGCTGCCACATTGATGAATTGCTACTGTTAAGGCAAGCTAAAAAGGAAATTAAGAAAAAACAGCAATTTTCTCTCCTCTTCCTGCACTTCAATCTGCCTCAATGGATTGCCTCCTGTTGGCAGAACCCTGGGGGAAGCCAGCTAACAAAGGAATCTGGAAAATGGATTTTCCCAGTGGCAGCTTTACTGAGCAGAATACAGAAGGGTGGATTAGAATCCAAGAGACAACATAGGTTAACCAGTATATGCATGCAAAGGGACATGCAACCTGATCCATTGGGGTAGGGAAGAAAATATTAGATATCCACTATTGTTAATTGAAAGAAAGAAAAAATTAATGTTTTAAATGTTTAACGAGATTAATTTAGAGTTTTTAATATTGATTCTTTCATTCACTCTATGTAAACGTTGTTGAGTTTGAAGATAAGCTCAACACTTTGGCCAAAAGATATATACTCTGAAGTTGACTTTAGATAAGAGTAACAGTGGGAAGTATGCTACTTAGCAGGTTTTAAAAATAAATACAATTAATTTGATCCTTCAAGATAAAGGTGACATTTTAGTAATAAATGAAAAAGAAATAGATTTTTAAAAGCAGCCTCTTATAGAAAAAGGATTTGAGGCAGGAGAGGATATTTCCATTATTATATCACTTTGTGAATTAAGATATATTATTATCAACTACACAGATTAATCTTGAAATTAGAATTTTCTTGTCCAAACATTTTTTTTTTTGTGGTACCAGGGATTGAACCCAGGGGCGTTCTACCTCCGTGCTACACCCCCGGCCCTATTTTTTATACTTTATTTTGAAACCGGGTCTCACGAAGTTGCAGAGGGCCTCACTAAGTAGTGAGAAAGAGAGAGAGAGAGAGAGAGAGAGAGAGAGAGAGAGAGAGCTGAGGCTGGCCGTGAACCCGGATCCTGTGGTCTCTGCCTCCCAAAGTACTGGGATTACAAGCATGCGCCACCACGCCCGGCTTGTCCAAACATTTTTAAATGAAGGTTTCTAATACATTTTGAAGCTATTTTCTAAAAAATATAAAAATAGACAACTTTCTAATTACTTTTCAGGAACAATGAATTGAAATTGGAGAAGATGGAACTTTATTCATTGAATTTTGACAAAAGTCATTCATAACTGGTGGGTGAAACTAAAAAATTAATCTCAATACAATAAATGCAACCAACAATATTTTTTTCCATTTGAGACCTATAGGCTATTAGTAATCTTTTAAAAGCTAAAGGAGCTTATTGGTACCAAGTATAAAATAAGCTGAACACCAAATCATCTTTTTTTTTTTTGCGGTACCGGGGATTGAACGCAGGGGCGTTCTACCTCCGCGCTACACCCCGGCCCTATTTTTTTTTATGCTTTATTTTTGAAACCGGGTCTCACGAAGTTGCGGAGGGCCTCGCTAGGTAGAGAGAGAGAGAGAGAGAGAGGAGAGAGGAGAGAAAAAGAGAGAGATCGATCGATCAATCGATCGATCACGTGCACGCGCATGCACGCTGACGTTGGCCGCGAACCCGGATCCTCTGGTCTCCGCCTCCCAAAGTACTGGGATTACAAGCGTGCGCCACCACGCCCGGCTCCAAATCATCTTTTGAATCACTATATAATAAAGTCCTAAACCAAGATTTAAAAAATGAATATTTGCTCTCAACAAAAAAGATTAAGTAAAAACAAAAAGTTATGCTATTACTAATAAATTAAAATATTATTCTTTTCAAATTTTCATTATTTTAATTTCTTCTGTATATATTGTAAATGTTTTGAAATTGCATATTAATTCAGTAATATGTAGATATAATTTATGAGTAAATAAATATTTACTACATTGGGTCTGTATGAGAAAATCTAGTTATTTTTAATATTATGAGGTATATAGTAGGGTATACAATAAAAGTATTTGGCAATTACTCATCTTAGCAGCTGTGATGTCATACTTATTTCACTTCCTAAATCTAAATTATGTAATATCTTAATGAGTACTTAATGAGTACAAAATGTAGACTAAGTATTTCAAAGCTTTTCTTTCCAAAACAGTTATAGCATGTAACATATATTGCAATTATTTTAGGATTAAATAATCTAGAAGTTTGATGAAATCCTCTGATGAATAAATGGCATCCAACCATTAGTTCAGTATCCTTTATAAAATGAGTCTTATTCTATATGCTTTTCTGAATTTCTGTCTTTTATGTATATAATTTAGTTCACAGAGATTGGTAAATTTGTAAAAGTCAAATTCTAATCCATTAGCAAAGTATGAATTATAGTTCATATGTTTTCATCAGTTTCCCATTTACTGTGCATTTGTTCTTAACTGAACAAATCAGTCTTTCTATTTAGGTGTCAAGACTCAGAACATATTACCTCAAAGCTCTTTGAACTGAAAGAGAATGGGAGGGCCTCAGAAGTAAAAAGATCATGCTGTCCACCCACCCCCCGCACCTTTTTGTAGGAAGCATGGTCACAAAGGAATTCTCTGCCCTACTTTACCTGAGAGTAGGTCATAAGACCCTCATTTCAGAGGATTCTATAGCACACTTGGGGGAAGAAGTGCTACACAAAAGGCCAAGAAGAATCTGAACAAACAGGGCTTGCTGACTCCCCCCAATTTATTACCATTAAATCATATACCCTTTTATCTAATTATACGTCTAAACAACTGACTGTGACTCTTCATAGAAGCTAAGAATAAAAACACTCAAGTTTTCCAAGAATCTTTGGGTCTTCATTTCTGAAGCTTCCTGTATCATATAAAAATTTTTAAATCAATTTGACGTGCTAACCTGTCTTTTACTACAAGAGTGTTGGTGATGGGCAAGGAAGAGGTATTACTTTTCATCCCCAAATGGGCATCCATAACTTCATGTATGCAATGAAGGGCTTAGCATAGATGCTATCAAAGGGTCCTTTCAACTCCCAAAGTTCTCATATTCCATAGAAAATTAACCTGGATTTGGGCTTTTAAAAAGATTTCACTAAATTTCAGAATTCTGGTAAACTAAAAGTTTAGTGACTGGCTGTATTCCTAGAGCCTGTGATAGACTTTTTTCTCTCCTGGTCCAGTGAAAAGACACTCAGACGCAAGACTTCACCACTGCCGTGTATTTCTGAGGGGCAGGAGAAGAGTTCAGGATCAATCCCTGAGTCTTAATGAGTTGTTTCATAGTAACCTAAAGACACCATTGGGGGCAGGCAACACGTAGACCTGCCCTGGATATTACAATTTTTGCTTGCTTACACGTGTTTCAACTACAGACCATATTGCCAGTCATGTCCCCTCTTTCTTCCACCATCTTGGGGTTTCTCTCTGGTATTGAGGTTTGTACATTTAAAGGGTAGAGATGTGGTCTTTCTTCCTGTCTTTCTGCTCTAACAAAGTATTCCTTGAAAGAAAACTCACATGGTCATTTGGGTTATGTTTGTTTTGTGTCTGCTCCACCAGCAGCCAGTACTACCCCACTGCTCCAAATGAGGGTTTGGAGTCTAAGGCATGAAAAACAGCCCACAAGGACTTCAGAGACTCATAAAGTTTGTCAACTAATGATCTAGGCTTTTCATTTTCTTTGGAAAGGTGGCAACCCAGTGTTGCATTGAGCCAAATGGAAATTTTAAGACACAAAAAAATGCCTTTATTTAGGTTTTCATTCCTTGAAATGCTAGACAACGTGTCACCATCCACTTTAAAAATATAAAATAAAATAAAAAGGACCTCTGTGTATTGGATGAAATGGCCTTCAGAGGGGCAAAAGCCAGAGAATCTGACCCATGACAGGGGTAGAATGGCACAGCCAGGAAGCAATGGCAGACAACAACGGCACAAGAGAAACAGCAGTGAACGAGGACTGCGCCAAGAAGACAAAAGAGAAACAACTCACCAGGGAGTGGTAAAAAGTCCTTTCCTGTGCAAGACAGTGGAAAAAGCCAGAGGCATCAAGAGCCCAGAAGACAAATTTAGATTGAGAATTCTATGAAGGAAGAAATTCCAAGCAGCGCCAAACTCTGGGGCAGCCTGGGTGATAAACTATGGCCTGCTCCCAAATATCTCACCCGGTTACTTTGGTATTTGAAATGTCTACTATTAGTCACTCATTTGGGTGATGATATCTCTAGAGTGCAAACAGTAAAGATTACATTAATTAAGAGGCAGGCAGGAAGGAAGGGAAGCTATTAACAGAGAAATATGGATTAATTTTTCAGGTTAGTTGATACTTTGGAAACCCCAGAGTGAAGTCTTATGAGAGGGGAATTGAGTTCAGGAATATGTGTTTCTAATGGAGCACCTGGTCCCTTACTGAAATATAATGTTATCTAGTTTTCTTACTATTACTTTATCACTCTTTCCATTTTGTATTTTTATTCATTTTCTTTTATTCTTTGATTCCTTCCATAGTATCCATGAAAATAGAAACATGTGTCTTGTTTACCATTGCTGAGCACATAATAAGCTCTGAAGAAATATTTGTTAAATTATGAATGATTGAATAAATGGTGTAGGGGTAATAATGTAGAAAAGATCTAGAGATGTGTTTATTCATGTGTGAAAAAGATAGGCATGAACCGGGTGGGGTGGCACATGTCTATAATCCCAGTACATGGGAGGCTGACACAGCATGATCACAGGTTCCAGACCAGCCTTAGCAATTTAGTGAGACCCTGTTTCAAAATAAAAAATAAAAACAGCTGGGGGTAGCTCAGTAGTATAATGGCCCTGGGTTCAATCCAGAAAGAGAGAGTGAGAGAGAGAGAGAGAGACAGAGACAGAGACAGAGAAGAGGGTTAAGGTGTTGGGAACATGAGCAAGAAGAGAAAAGTGAGGTGTTTGGCCAAATGGACCCCTAAAGTCAGAACCAAAAAAAAGGATTATCAAAAATAAATTTCCTGTTTCTAATCAGCATTGGCCCTGAAAATAAAACACTATGCTCTAATCTGAAGGAGAAAGTTAACTGAAAACGGTATGAGTGTATTTCAGGACTATTGAAAGGCCCTTGGAATGAGGCATGAGCAATGCCACTTCTGTATTTGGCCTGGACTTCTACAAATATCCTTTATAAGAAATGTTACAGAACTGAGTGCTTTGAAATGCCTGTTTTTAATTTGCAGAAATAACAAGCATTTTGCTCAACTTCACGGTGGTCCTTGTTAAGAAAGTAGAAGTATTAGATGCTAGTGAAATAGCATAACTGTTGGGGTCATAGCACCTATGAGGGACCTCAGCATAAGTTGCTCCCACACCCTTTCAGAATGTCCATTTCTGACAAGAATGGAGGAGTAACCACAGAGTGTACCCCATATGCTTTACTCTCCACAATATACCTGCCTGAACTACCAATGGGACCCTACACTTAAACTGAACACTACACAACAAACCAATATCCCAAGGGCTTATTATCAAGAGAAGGCTGCTCACTAAGAAGACCCTCACATAAAAGTAGAAGCAATATTCATCCCAATAGATGAATATCAGATCTCAACGTAGAGACTCAAGACTTATGATAGTAGGAAAATCCTGTCTGTGATCCTTGGTGGTGCCATTCACGACTGACTCCAAAGTTCCCTTACAGAAATAGGCAAAAAGAACCCTTGAGACCTTTAAAATTTAGTCATGACTTCATCATTATTTTGTTACATTTAAAAAATGTGAAAAAACAAAGCTGGCTCGGGAATAAATTGACTTGCCTTTTTTACTTCCTCAGAAATTGAGCCGATGAAGGGATTAAGGAGCATATATGGCCCTAAATATTCTCAATCTTTAATAGCTAAAATTTGTTTGATTCCATGTTGCTTTTTTTGGCTTTTTATTTTCCTCTTCCACCCACTCCTTTTTTGTTTAGTTTAGTTTTATTTTATTTTGCATACTGGAAGGAAGAAAGCTGGGAATACCCAAAGGCAAGATGAAGAACCAGCACCCGCCCCCACCAACAACTATCATGTTTAAGAGGAATTATCCTGTGTGTTCAGATCCATACTATTTCCTTCAGAATATGATCTATGCTGTTTTTGTATTTCCTGGCTATTCAGTCACTACCTAATTTGAAGTAGCAAAACCATCTAGGAATATTTCTGTCTCAGTCGACATTTTCACTGATATAATCCAACACAATGTACCACACAACTTAGAGGAAGGAAGATTTATTTGCTCAGAGTTTTGTGGAGATTCTGGGTTTAGCCCTTTTGAGGCCAGGGTCTAAAGCTCAGGGGATGGTGGCGTGAAACTGAGAGAGCAAGAGCACAAAGCTCTGCTCTCACATCAGGGAGTCCGGAAGCAAAGAGAGAGCAAAGGGAGGAGAAAACCATATGGAATCCCCAAGGCCACACCTTCAGGGACCTCTTCTTAGCAACCAAGCCTTGCTTCCAACATTGCTACCTTGTTTCTGTGAGGGCTAGGGGGACACTTTAAATCTAAATCATTACAATTGACTATTATGTTATGGAGGAAAAAATAAAGAATGGAGGAAATAGTATTCATAGATTTGTGAAGGCAAGGTGAAGACGCCAGGGAAGGTGTCAACCATCATATTGTCTGTTGTAATGAAAGTTATCAGGTGACATTTCAAGACTGAGGGCCAACTTAAGGACCAAACTGACTATTTTTCTCCATTTTTATCATATTTCCAAAGGTGATCCAAGGGTTTATAACGCTTTGAAAAAGTCAGAGTCTCCAACTACGTGTACTATACACTATGTGAGATGTTTATTCTTAGGAAAAAAGAGATGTCTTCCATTTTTGAAGGCTCCTGACTAATTCCAGCATTTCAAAATGCTAGAAAGGGTACACCTTTCACCAGAAAGGGTACAAGTCCTGGAAAGTAACATAGGAAGAACTGTGTTTCTTTTGGAGGAGATGTCTGAGTACATATTTCACATATAATTAAAATAAATAAATTTCAGGATATAACTTCAAGTGAGTAATTTTCTGGAGTGAATTGGTTATTAAAAACAATTCTACTGAGAATGCTATGTTCATGCCATGGCAATGCCACCAGACACTATATCAAGGAATGACCCTGTTGCCCAGTTTAATACTGGAATAACCTCCGTTGACATGGTTGTTTATTTCCTATGTCCAGATATAATCTTTTCCTTGAATGTCAGAACAACTATTCTCTATTCTTTTTCTTCTTCCTTTATTGACTCTTCCTTTGTAGGAGTTGGTTCCTCCCAATCCTTCTGGCTTTTATTACTTAAATGAACTCAGTCCATGAACATTTTCTCTCCTCTATTCGATTCACTCTCCAAATTATATCTTTCAGTTCTATGGTTTTATTTTTTTATTTTTTATTTATTTATTTATTTATTTTGCAGTACCGGGGATTGAACCCAGGGGCGTTCTACCTCCACGCTACACCCCCGGCCCTATTTTTTATACTTTATTTTGAAACCGGGTCTCACGAAGTTGCAGAGGGCCTCACTAAGTAGAGAGAGAGAGAGAGAGCGAGCTGAGGCTGGCTGCGAACCCGGATCCTCCAGTCTCTGCCTCCCAAAGTACTGGGATTATAAGCATGCGCCACCACGCCCAGCTTAGTTCCATGGTTTTAAATACATCAATACTTCCTAAATTTATATCTACATTCCTGACCTCTCACCTGAGTTCTAGAGTCTAATACCAACTGACTCTTCCACAGACCCCCCTGAATGGCTAAAACGCATCTCCAACTTACCACATCTAAAATATAATTGGTCACCTCACCCAATACACATCCCCAAATCTGTTTCTTCCCATAGCTTCCTTACCATTCAATCAATACCACTCTATTCTTCTACTTGCTAGAGGGGATGAGCTTAGTCATCTGGATGCCCCCTCTCTCTCTTACACCCCTCATTCAGTTCATCAGCAAATTCTGCCAATGGTGCCCATTGATTCTCTCCTGCTGGTTCAAGTCTTCATCATCACAAATTTGCTTCCTGCCAGCAGCATTGGTACTGGTTCCCTCGTCCCCACTTGCTCCATCTCACATTTGGCACAAACTGCCTGCGTGATACCTTTAAAAACTAGGCAGATCATGTTTTCCTCTGTTTGATACTCATTTATGTCTTCTAATTCCAGTGAAAAATCCAAATCCCTTGTCAAGATCATAATCATTCAGGCTCAAAAAGATCTCTAAGCCACTTCCAAACACATCCTTTGCCCAGCTCCTCCTCCCTCTGAGCTCTTGAGCTCCTCTCCCTCTGTTCCAGGTGAACTTGTTTCCTTGCTGTTTCTAGAACACATCAAAATGAATCCAGATTAAGCTCTTTGCATGTGGAGTTCCCTACAGTGGAAAGCTTTCCTGCCAGATACTGACATATCTCACTTTCATTTCCTTCCAGTCTCTTTTCTAATGTTACCTTATCAAAGAGATAGTCCTCGCCACCCTATTCAAAAGTATCAGATCCCCCATTCTTCTCATTATCTATCCCCCTTAGTTTTTTTTATTTTTCATTGGACTTATCATTACTTGTTTATATTTTATTTGTGTATTCTTTATCTCTCTTCATTGGAGACAAAATAAAGCAAAAACTCTATAGCACTATGAGATCAGGAACTGAATTGTTTTGTTGTTGTTCATTGCTCTAATATCAATGTTAAAATAACAACTTAAAATACTAAAAAATATTTGATAAATTGAATTATAGTGGGCCATATAAGATATTTATTTATTAAAGAAATTCCAAGTTGAAAAAATGAATTTTAAAATTCTAAATGAGTTTATAATTAACCAAATTCAATTAGTAGTCAATAATTCATATATAAAAACATTATGACTTGAGGGATAAAAATACTGACATTCATTTCCAGCACAGAAAGAGCAGGGTTCAAATTTGGGTTTTCCCTCTTATTAGCTACTTCATATTTTTGACAAGTTACTTCTTTTCTTAGAGCTTCGTTTTTCCAATGTGTTGAAATAGAAACCAACCATAGTTGTGAAGATTAATCATATTCATTTGAAGTTGGCAGAGAATAGATGCTATTAGCAGCAGCAGCAGCAGCAATATTTTCTCCCTAAGTCACACAGTAGTAAGTGCTTCCCCTTTGGAAATTAAGCACTACAGATTTTCAGCAAGTCATTTAAATGGGTTTCCCCAGAATTCCTTCCTGGACTAAGACTTGAAATATGCAGAGATGGTGAGAACAGATGTGCTAAGACCACTGAGGCTGCAGAAATTCTGGATCTTTCTGCAGATGTTAGTCTTATCCAGGGTAGCCAAAGAGTCCCACTCCAGACCAGCACCATTCAGAGACTACTCAAGAGATCAGCTCATTCCACGGGGATTCCAGAGGCAACTGAGACGGATCTGGATATCTTCTATCAGAGAGATGACATAAATTTGAGAGGAGAACAAGAACTGACCCAGTCCTCTAATGCCTCTAAGGATCCTGGATTTTACTCAGTAGACATTAGTTGACTGAGTGAGTAAATGGAATATAGTGTCTGCAATGTGAATTTGTTACTTTGCCATGTATACTCGAATAATCATAAAATGCTCCCTTCCAATAACTATGAAATAACAAAAGATGCATGGATCTCTTTAAAGTCAGTGCTCACTCGTTCAATTTATTTATCCCCATGGCTGCTGCTGCTTCTTTTTTTTTTTTTTTTTTGGTACTGGGCATTGAACCCAGAGGCATTCTGCCTCTGAGCTACACCCCCAGACTTTTTTTTTACTCTGAAACAGGGTCTCACTAAGTTGCTGAGAGTCTCAGTAAGTTGCTGAAGCTACTCTTGAACCTGCAATCCTACTGTCTCACCCTCCCAAGTACTGGGATTACAGGCGTGCACTACCACATCAGACTCCCATTGCTTTTTTTGTGTGTGGTAGTGAAGATTGAATCCAGGGGCATTCTACCTCTGAGCTACTCCCACCTCTTTTTTTTTTTTTTTTTTTTTTTTTTTTTTTTTT
>PVJS01023830.1:0-29228 GCA_004027185.1 Glis glis
TACCGGGGATTGAACGCAGGGGCGTTCTACCTCCGTGCTACACCCCCGGCCCTATTTTTTATACTTTATTTTGAAACCGGGTCTCAGGAAGTTACGGAGGGCCTCACTAAGGAGAGAGAGAGAGAGAGAGAGAGAGAGACAGGGAGAGAGAGAGCGAGCGAGCTGAGGCTGGCCGCGAACCCGGATCCTCCGGTCTCTGCCTCCCAAAGTACTGGGATTACAAGCGTGCGCCACCACGCCTGGCTCATTTGGTCTTTGGGACACAAATGCTACTTATTGATTCCCTTCTCTACTCTGCATTCTAAATTCCCCTTGCCTTCAGCTATTTCTCCAATCAATTTGGTGGCTAGCCTGGTTGTATGACGCTGTAATGGTTTGGATTTATAATGTCCCCGAGACCTCATGGACTGTAGGCAGCTGTGTTGGAGGAGGGGCTTGGTTGCTGAGATGTGGTCCTTGGGGGTGTGACCTTGGATATTATATATAGTTCCTCCTCCCCCTGCTCACTGTCTCTTGCTTCTAGGCCACCATGATGTAAGAACAGAGGACTTGCTCTCTCCCTCTCTCTGCTTCCCATTGCCATGCCCTGAGCTCCACAGACCCCATCTGACATGGACTAAAGCCTGAAATCTCCAGAACTATGATCAAAGAAACCTTTCTTCCTCTAAATTGTGTAGTCAGTTGTTTTACATTCCAGAACTGAGAATATTGACCAAGACAGACCCAATCCCTCATTCCTGAAAGTCTGAATCTGATCATTCAAGAGGGTCTCCTGAGTTCCATACATATTCCTACCTAAGCAATGTGGTAAAAAAGTTAGCATAGTGTTGAGGTATTAATATCAAATGTATATTGCATACCATTTTATATGAATGAAAACTATTTCACATCCATCTTTTTTTTTTTCTTTCCATATTGGGGATGGAATCCAAGGCCTCATGAGGGCTGAGCAAGTTCTCTACCACAGAGATTCTCTTTCTTTGTAGGATAGGAAAGGACTTATTTGTCAAGTTAAGGGCCAATTCGTTGAGCCTGAGATTTTCTATAGACATTCTCCAAGACCCATCTAGTTTGCAGGAGATAGACTCAAAATGAAAGGAAGATATGATGGTCATCACTATTTGTGCATCCTTAGATCTCTAAGAGGGGCAAATATTCACTATTCTCTCCAGAATATGACAGCATTTTAAATTTACTATCTTGAATGGGAGGTGAGGGAAAACTTTCAATGACTTTCTGGGGCCCCCATCATTAGAGATTATAAATAGGCAATATATTAATATATGATCTTTCGCAGTTAAAAATTAGCATACAAGAGGGAAGCAAGAAGAAATTGAACAATTACACTGATTAATTGGTGACAATTTTCCCAAAATGATTGAAAGATGAACGGGTCTAGTGAATTATGAATATAAGCTAATGACCAGTTCAAGTGAGCCATCATGGAACATTTCACATTTATGGCAAGAAATGAAGACAGGAAGGGGCATGATGCCTGGGGGAGACTTAAGCTTCTGCAATGTTGAAGGGCAAGTATAATCACAGCGGAGAGCCTCAGAAGGAAAAGGGGTTTTCAGTTTGGTTTCAGTTTGAGACTAGAAAAATCAAAATTAATATGGAGCATTTCCAGACTGAGTAAATTGAAGGGGACCCACCAAGATTCCACTGTAAAGAGTGGTGTCATGGATACATTTATGGGTATGGTGACTTTTGTGTTTATTAGAGGTGTGGATGGAGAAACAGGGAGGGGACTTTATGTGTGGGGTCGGGGAGATGAGTGTGCTTCTACATGGTGGGAGCCCAGGGAAATGGTGTTGGGAAATGTGAAGAGACATGTATTTTGTATACATGGGGAATAGCGTGTATGAAACTAATGAGCTGTGTGGCAGGGATTGTACATTCCAAGATCAGAGAGAGGTTCTGTGTGGCTTTACCTCAGAGGAAAAGTGTCTGACAAAACTAGAAATATAGAATCAGCCAAAGCTTAAAGTGCTTTATAATATCAAACTAAGAATTATAGCTTTGTAGCATTATCATTCCTCCCCAGTAAAATATTTCAAAATTCTAGGGTGTTTATATATAGCTTTGCTTCTTACAACAGCTAACAAGTTGTAACTTAGGAAATATTGCATGATTAAAGGTACTAGTGAATATTTGCACACTCAGTATATAGCAGCACTGGCAAAATTTCATATGTCTAAGTGAGAGAAAATAAAAATGCCCTTTTTCATATAAAAGGTGTATAATTTTCAGTTTGTCACAATAATGCCGATTGGAACTCTAAAACAGGAATTGAAACAGGAAATAGGAATTGAAACAGGAATGAAACTAAAATTTATGAACCTCTGCATTAAGAAGCAAATTTCTGTGTAAAAGTGCATATTATATTGTCATTCTGTATGGACTTATCATCAAGGTAAAAACAAAACAAGCTTTCCTAGACAATCAGTAAATAGTTGATTTTGTAGTGACATCACCTATTTTATTTGGCAAATACTATTCAAAGTACAGGTTCATAGTACATGACAAACATATCCTCTATTAATTCTAGATCTAGTTTTTGCTGAAAAGATTTCTGAAAAACTACTTAAGCAGTAAATCTTGCCTTTTTTTCTTTCTTCCTTTCTTTTCTTTTCTTAGTTTTTTTCTTCTTTTGTTAGTATTGGGAATGTAACAGAAGGGCATCCTACCTCAGAGATACACCCATAGCTCTTTTTTTTATTTATTCATTATTTTATTTGGAAACAGTTTTAAGTTGCTGAGCGTCTCAAACCTGTGATCTTCCTGTCTCAGCCTCCTAAGTACTGGGATTACAGGCATGTACCATCATGCCTGGCTAAAGGGTGTCCTCCTAAAAAATAGTATAGTTGCCTGAAAGAGTGAACACCTTGAGGAAATTAGAATTCCAGGTCCATAAGTTTCTATGTTGATTGAACTTCCTGTTCTAAAACTTGCAGCTGAAGGAAATATGAACATATTTCATGATCAATAGAACATGATTTGCCTTGAATTTGATCTAACTTCCAAAGGCCTAAAGTTCAGAAGGCATAAGAGAGATCTGTACTGACCCAGTCTATACACACAGAAGAAAGAAAATAAGAAGAGATGGTAAATACTGTACTTTATAAATACATGATTAGTATATAATATTGTAGTTTGTTCTCCTTTAGCCCCTATGAAGTATTAGGTACTTGTATACTCCCTGGTTCTGTCTCTAGCTCCAAGGGAAAAAATCCTGCTATATCTCAATCATTCATGTCTGCGTTTACTTCCTTGACAGTAATTAGGTTAGGAATGAACATGTGATCCAGTTTGGTCACTGGGGTATGAGGGATGGTTGTCTAAAAGAAGCCCTGCACATTTAATAAGTGGTGCACACACAAGGACAGAGCCCTCTTCCTGTGAAGCCTCAACTGTGGAGCTGCGTTTGCCCCTGTAATGTGACCTGGCTTGGATACCTCAATTCAACTCACTGAGTGAGGACGAGAAAGAGGACAGCTCTGGTACTCTTGGTAATATTGTTAAGACAGAATTAGACATCCTGGAATCACCTCTACTCAGATTTCTTGAGGTTTAACATAATAAAGCTCATAATAAATGTATGACCATATTACTCTGGTTTTCATTGTTTGGAGCCAAGTACATGTAAAGCATCACAAAACTAAAAGAGTTTGAGTTATGAGGGTGTGTAGGAACTGATAATCTTCAATCTGGGACTGAAAAAGCTAAGAAAACAACATGCAAGAAAAAAAAATATATGGAGCCGAGAGAAAGAGACATGTGTAACAAAGAATTAGCAAGGAAGTAAACAACCTCGATTTCTCACATTGCCATGTAAGCATTTTGGCACTTACTAGATGGTTTATGGAAATGCTTATTGAGCACAGATGTTATCTTTTTGCTTCCTTCCCAACCTGAGCGCATACTAAGTGAAATAATCATATTGTAATCTCAGAGGCAATTTTAACACAGTTTCCTGCATGGCGTGTGTCCATGTGAATAAAATCATTAAAAGAATATTGCATAATTTAAAATAATCATTATGTTTTAAAATAATTATCATTATTATTGGTACTGGGGATTTAATCCAGGGGCATTCTACCTCAATGCTACACACCTAGGCATTTATGTATTTATTTATTTATTTTATTTTGAACCAGGGTTCTTTCTAAGTTGCTGAGGCTGAGCTCCAACCTATGATTTTCCTGTCTCAGCTTCCCAAGTACTGGGATTGTAGGCATGTGCCACCATGCCTGGCTTTTAAAACTTATATAACACTTTCTTGCTTGTTTTTATTAAAAATAATTTTCAAGAAAATTAATGTTTAATATGCTTAGCTGTGACCATCCATAACCTTCAGTTATGGTATGGACACAAGTACCCAACCTTAAGTTTTGAATAAATACTTGGAATTTCTGCTAGAACAAAAACATAAAGATGTAAAATAGCTAATTCAAAAGATAGCAATGATGTAGGATAGAAGGAAAACAATGAATAGGTAGAAAGAACACTTAAGGGAGAAAAAGGGAAATGTAACTTTAATGTGCAGGCCTGGAACAAGGCCTTTTAGACCCAAAAGTTTCTGAGGAATTTACAAGTGGCTCTGAGCACTGTTGACCATCCTTAGGAACGTGTCTGTTCATCAGACAACAGGCCGCAAAAGAGGAATCTCCTTGGACACCACTCAAAAGAACAATCTCCTCTTGTATTGTTAGCTGTCCTTGAACATTTTGTTCAAAAAGGATACCTACTGATAAGACAGTAAAGATCAATCAGAATTTGGAAAATGACCTAGGCATCCTAAATCATGTGGGACTGAGGTCATCCTCACATACTCCCTCCTACACACCCCTCATGAAAGTCCCCTATAAAAGAAGAGCTCTGCACTCCCAAAGGGCTTCTCTCATTCTTGGGGTTGCTTGCATTCTCCCTTGAATGTGTATTCCCTACTCTCCTAAATAAATTCCTGTCTATGTCTTAGATTGGCATGTGCAGAAAGTCTTTCCTATCATGTAAGCCAAGAATCCTGTCAATCCCAACTTGAGGAATTAACCCTTCACCCATGATGGCAAGGTTTTTCAGTTCAGAACAGAACTGCAAAAATAGCTTTGTCCTCCTACTTGGCTTTTCTTCCTGGCTTAAGATGCAATTTTGCCTGTGTGTTGAAGCTTCTCGGTGCTTTCCTCCAACTTCTTGCTGGCTTGGAGAGTTCACCTGGGCATCTCATCCACCTTAATGCTTCAGTAGTCTTCTGTGTCTTAAGGTCTTCTGAATGATTATGCTGAGCCCAGATGTCTCACTTATAGTAAAACTGTATTAGGGATGGCCAAGGAAACAGAAACAGTGGAGAATATCACAGGTCAGGAGAGGAGGGCATCTCCAAGCTTAAGAACAGAGAGAATGGGCCCAGCCTCCATCTTTGTATTCCATTTGGATCCTTTACGTATTGGATGACACCCACCCACATGCTCACAGTGGTGAAAGCAGATCTTCATTCAGCTACTGATTTAAATGTTAATCTGTCCTAGAAACATCTTCACAGACACATGTAAGAACAGTTGTCCTACCCACTAACTGGGCATTCTTTAGCCCAATCAATTTGACATGCAAAATTAACTATCACCAAGTCCATACTTTTCAACTAATTCCTGGAAAATGTCTGTTATTATAATGCTTAAAAATCATAACATGCAAAATTAATTTCTAGTCGCCTAAGAATTTAGTCTTCTTTTTGTAGTTTTTATTTAAATTGAATGATATCAACATGTATTCTGATAACAAAAATTCAGAGCCTTCTCCGTCTCCTCCCACATCAAGTCGGTAAACAACATACCTACATCTAATTTAGCTATGCCTTTCTCCTTCCCTCACACCTTACTTGGCGCTCTTGTCTTCTCTCACCTTGGTAACTGCAAAAAATCTCTTAACTGGACTCTTCCCTTCCATTCATTCTCTAAAACTAAGCATAATATACTCTCTTTTCTATGACACAATTTTGATAAAAAATATATATATATATAGTGCCCCCTATTGCATCCTAGAAAATAACCCAAATTCCTAACATAAAGTCATTTATATTATACAGTGACTTCTACAACATATTGTATTTTTACATTCCATCAAACTTGGAGAAAGCTCTCTGCTAGCTGATGGGAATATAAATTTAAAGGTAATTTTTCTTATAAATAGCAATGTATGCTAAACTCTGAAGTGTCTCAAATATTCCTCTACCCTTTTTCCTTCTGGACCTGTGCAGCACTGGCGCACCACACAGCTGCCTCTACACATCTCACTTGCAAGGCATACACCATGCATTTTCAACATCAACAATAAGAAGAGTCAATCTTAAGAAACCATCCCTGGTCCTCCACCTCCTCAACAATCAGGAGCAGATGAACTTTGTGTTGCCAGAGTATTTCACTTATAGCTTTTCCAACAATTAATTAAAATTTCTTTTTCTTTTGCTTTGTTCCTTAAACCAGTAGTTAAATGCTTGACATATCCTACATACTCAAATATTAATGAATGAGTCTCAAAAATTATAATTATATATTATATTGGACTTAGTGATATCTGACTGTTTTCTAAGACTACATTATGGTATCTATTGAGTATTTTTTATGTTCTAGTAGCCAAATCAGACATTGAAGAGACAAAGACAGTGGTTATTTTCTTTTAAGGTACACAACTGATAGAAATTGCTCTCCGAAAATCCATTCCGAATACTTAGTATATATTATTCAGATATATTAGTCAATCACAATTCTACAATTTAATAATTTAACTTTTTTTACCATTTACTACATCCTTGAAAGTAAAGCTAAACAAATGTTTCTTATCAGTTCTGGTTT
Source organism: Glis glis (assembly GCA_004027185.1). NCBI lineage: Eukaryota > Metazoa > Chordata > Mammalia > Rodentia > Gliridae > Glis > Glis glis. Next base: position 6,852 of record PVJS01023830.1, read on the forward strand.
AATGAGTAGAGGAATAAAGATTCAGAGTTGAAGCATTTTGAAAAAAGCCACACAACTAGTAAATGATAATCCCAGGTCTTAAACCCATACGTCTTCAATCACATCACACTCTCCCAGCAATGGTAAACTTAATTTCATGATCTCTGATCTACTCTATAGTTTTTAGGCAATTCCAAAAAATGCACTCTTCTTTGTATTTATAGAAAGAAGACACTATTGAGTCATTCTCAAGTGAGTTTTCTGAGGATAATAAAATGTTTCTGTGGAAGATTTCATTTGGTGTTAGAAAATGGTGCAATTTATGATCTTGACTCATCAGTCAAGACTGGAGCCTGGATTTTAGCTTCATAAGAATTGATAAACTTGTGACAAGGCACCAAGGAGGTTAATTAGTCCCAAATACTTTATAGAACTGTATGGCCAGAGCCAATCTCTACATGACCTGAGTGTTAAGTAGGATTTAGTCCATTTAGTCTATCCCACATGAAGACACCTCTCATCATCTGTGGGATGACTCCCATGAAGAACAGGAGAGAGTTTTTTTAATCCTATATTTAGAAATGGGTCTTTCAAGCATTCAGGAGGTTGGTCTCAAGGGAGGCATTTGCCTTCTTGCCAGGATTATCTGTCTCTTATGTTTAATGGATTTCACTTCAGAGGCCATCAGGTCAATTAATGTCATCATCTAGGATCGTCTTACAGGCTCATAAATATCACAAAATCACACATGCCAGTTGATGGCTCCAAGAACGGTCAGATGGTGCACACTTAGTCACAGTGTGAAACAACAAAACACCTGGCACTTGCCTCCTTAGAGAGTTTAATTTTGATTTGGGGATTATAGAAAAATATCATGAGATATAGTCCACCAACAGGTATTTAAACTTCACATATTAAATTTCCCTTATTTTTAGTTGAAGACTATTGACAGGAGGGAGTAGTGAGATAAAGCATGTTTAAAAATATATATAAAGCTGTAGTGTTTCTATTCTATTACTTTTGCTCATATTTGGTTGTTATGTTGATGGTCTGGTAGAGTTTGCACAGAAAGAAAATAGAGATATGCATATATTAAATTATTATTTATGCCATATGATTTATTTTATGCCTTTATTTTTCAGCAATATGCCTAATGTTATTGTTGTCAAGAATTTCCATTAATTTGGTAGAAATGATTTGAAGGATCAAAAATAAAATTTAATTGTAATCAGAGTGCACAAAACAATAACCTATTTTCATAAAAATCATAAAGTAAATGTGGATGATCAAAAAAGCAAACTAAGGAAGTTTTTCAAATGTTTTATGCCAAAATATTAAACATATGAAGAATAAATATTTTTAATCAATAAGTATAAACATAATTAATTCTAATTCTTTTGGAAATTTGGTTGTATTTAAACAGAAGGAAATATATCAATGGATACATGCAAGTATACATTTATCACCTTGAATCTCACTATGAAGTATAATTACAATGCACCAGTAAAAGAATAAAAAAGTAAATAATTTTTAAAAATAAAAATTTATTTTTAGTACTCTATGGCTATTTGGTTATAAAAGATGTCAAAGTCAGTGATTGTAAAATTTGGTAATATGAATTTCATAATGCCACAGATTTTTCAGCTTTGTGTGCAACTGTTGTGAATGATGAGCTAACCCATGAATTCTGATGGATTCACAACTTGGAGCAAGAAGAGAAATCAGAAAATGGGCACTTGGCTGTGATAGGAATAGATTAAGTATTACATTCATGCACTCTGAGAAGAAGGATTTTACAAGGAGTTAATTTGTCTTGACTTTACATAAACATGTATGTTTCCCAAATAACTACATGCACTCTAAAACATTGGCCATTCCTGATGGTGTCTGAAGCAGTCACAATCATCATTTGATACTTTAAGGCTGCATTTCTTCAAGGACAAGAGTGAGAGCAAAGGAGACATTCTCTGTTTTCCTGGGCAATGAACAAGTATTGCCTGAGCCCCGTGTCCTGGTTGTGGATATTGGTGCAACACCTATAACCAGGCTTTTTTTTTTTTGTGGTACTGGGGATTGAGACCAGGGCCATTCTACATCTGAGCTACACCCCCAGCCCTATTTTTTATTCTTTATTTTGAAACAGGATCTCACTAAGTTGCGGAGGGCCTCACTAAGTAGCTGAGGCTGGCCGCAAACCCGGATTCTCCTGTCTCAGCCTCCCAAATACTGGGATTACAAGCGAGCGCCACCACACCCGGTTTATAACCAGGCTTTGTAATAAACACGACTCTCCTATAGCTCTTTTGATCCCATATTAATGTGCAAAACTCCACTAGGAATCAAGTTAGCCTAGATATATGGCCAGAGCTTCATTTGCAATGAGTTCTGTGTATCATTCCACAATTAGGACCAAGCTTGCCCCACTATTTGCAGACAGTGCACTGTTTTATTCAGCAAAATGGTGTATATGTGATAGGTTATGTGCCACATATATAAAATTCATGTGTTACATATCATATATCTATATATCTTATGTTTGTATATATTATATATCTTACATCTAATAAACTTTCAATCACAAAAGTGCATATCTAATTTAATGTCATCATAGGTCCAAGTGTCAAGCTTTCACCTTTAATGACAAAGTTCATACTAGAATGTTGTCATGCTTAGTAGAGGAGAATTCGTGTTCAACACAGTTTTTTTAAAGTTGAGCATGTAAAGGGAACACCCAATTAAATACCTAATTCTTAACAGAAATTAATATTAAATGGATTAAATAATTGACAGTTATCTGTGAGTCTATGGTCTTGTTAGAATTAACCATTGTTAGAATTTTAAAAACAAATGGGCACTTCTATGAAATTGCAATTCAAGTGTAAATTCTTTTCAAACTGAAAAAGTAATCTCTAAAACATTGAGAAAGCACTTATATTCCGGACAGTATGTCTAGGCATGACAAAATAAAATGAAGACCTGGTATACTTCATACCAAAGCATGAAAGGCCCTTTGGTGGGAAAAATAAAAGAATGGGATTAGAACTTTAAGATATTTTAAGGTGATGGTTCAGAAAATGTCCTTGTTCTCTTAAGAACTTAGTGACAAGGAACACAGTTCTCATGAGGAAAAACACCCAGGTCTGTTCTAAATGGTGTCTGACAGGTACAAGACAGCTGGGTAAGGAGTTAGTGTATGCTCTTTCATTGCTCAGGCTGTCTAGGAGGAGGGGGCATGAGGGCTAACTCCCTCCACCAAAAGACAATTGCAGGCCTGGAGGAGGTACCGACAGCACTCTTTAGCCTTAAGATGATAGGTTATATGGATTGATTTTATGCATATGTTTCTTGAGATTGGAAACAACTAGATAGTATACCATGCACATCTGCCTTCAAAATTTCTGTACAAAGGTCAAAATTAATTGAATATTTTTACAGATGCCTGGGGCAACTGAAAAGAATTCAGTCAGATGGCTGGTGAGCCTACATATCTGGACAGACACAGGCTTCTTGGTTCTCTATTTCTCTCTATATGCTTCAGTTGATGCATTGTTAAAAGAAGATCAGAACTTAAAGGGTTTGACATTTTGTTTATTTTTTTTATATATATATGACTGTCTTGTCAGTGTATCCTCTTGGAGGCCAAATAAGCATTTCCAACTCACAACAACAACAACAACAAATGGAATTGTTCAATATTTTTTGTTTCATCTCATAATCTCCATCCAATACATTGCAATTTTAGTTCTATCTTCAAATACATCCTTATTTTAAAATTGGTATCCATGTTTCCTGGTAAAGTTTTTGTCAAAGTTATCACTTATGGCCTAGAAGATTCAAAAAAATCTTCCTAATTTTTCTGTTCCTCCATCCAGGCTAATACAGTTGACTATTTGTCCAGCAGCCAGAGATTTTTATAGCATTAATCAGATTTATCTCTCCCTTGCTTACAACTCTCTGGTGGCTTCCAAATAAAAGTAAAATAAAATTTAAAGCACCTACTGACACATATAAAGTTCTATATGTGATAAAAACTGGTAATAAGATTTTATATGTTGTATATAAATAAAGGAAATCCTAATATAAAAATTCTCCAGAAACCTAAAAATATCAGTCTTGGTGTAGGCAACTAAGATTTCCTTCCTTCCTTCCTTCCTCCCTCCCTCCTTCCCTCCCTCCCACCCTCCCTCCCTTTCTCCCTCCCTCCTTCCCTCCTTCTCTCTTCCCCCTCTCTCTCTCCTTCTTTCTTTCTTCTTATCAAAACCTGAAAAGGGAAGAGGGAAACTACAACTAGAGAATCAAATACTATCATGACTTTCTTAGACTCACTGAAGTTCATTAATTTTTTCACCCTTTTAAAACATATGCTCTCACATTGGGACATTTTGATTAAAGGTGTATACTGTACATAAAAATAATTCTACCTGGTACCTAAGGTCTTCACGTGAAACACAGCAGATCTCTCCACCCATTCTCTAACTCAGGTCCTACTCCCCAGAGACGATCATTTTAATTATTTATTTCTATGTGTTTATAATAGTATACTTAGATTAGCATTTCTTTGCAATTGCTATGATTTTGGTACCAGGTAGTAGTACACATATTATCTCTTTTATATGTTAGAATGTAAAAAAGTAGACAAAAAAGTAAGATGCTGAGACATGAGAAGCATGGGATTCAAGCCTAACAATTCATCAAATTAATATTTAGTAAAAACTATACACAAACTATGTTTTTAGTTTTGTATATACAAATGAACATAATTTGGTTTAAAAAGTATCAGGGTCATTTCAAGGAGAAAGCATATACTTAATATACATCTAATAGCACTAATATTATGTATAAATACGATGAAATAATGTAACAACATAGTAACAAAGCAATAACTAACAAAAATACTTTGGTATCACAGAACTAGAAAACAAAAAGAATAGTATTTCTTAAAATCCCAACTCCTAAACTATGTCCTTAAGTAAAAATATATTTTCAACTGTAAATAGTTTATCTTATTTATAGTGAAATGAATAAATATTTCTTGTGACTACTTATATTATAAAATAATATGAAATAATTGCTAAAATTATGAAATTAAGAAAGAATAAATAAGAATCAACTATAATGCAGAAGTCTTTTGGACAGTGAAATTAACAAATAGGAAAAGTATTTTTCTGTAATCAATTATCATTACAATTTTTAAGAAAATTAAAAAATCAAATATATTTTACAGACTTTCAGCTTGCTAGGTATTATAAGTGAAATAGTGCATAAAATATTTTAAGTAAATTGCAAAAGTAATGAATAGCAGTAACAACAGTCAAAATACATTTAATTCATTTGTCTTCTTTCATCCCTCAGGAATCAAAAGTTTTGAATATATTATCTCATTGATCTCAGTTTCAAAATTAAATTTTAATAAGCTGTAAATATTTTTGTGTAATATTATAAATAAAATCAAATATTTTCTGTATATTTTTTGTCTATTCAATATCTAGATTTTTTTTTTCTTGCTTATAATCATTTGTTTAAGGGCAAAAACAACCGCACTGGAGACAACCATGCAGCCAAGAGATTTATTCAAGCGGCGGGGGTCAGAAGAAAAGCGATCAGAGAGAGAGCGCTCTGCCGCGCTAGGGATTAAATACAGGCTTAAGCTGAGTTGGCCCGTTGCCATTGGTTGACTGAACCCAGTGTTGTGTCTTATTGGAGGCCTGCGTGGTCCTTAAACTTATTGGTCTGTGGGATGGCATGTGCCTCGGAAGCCTGAGCGGTTCCCAGGAAGGGGCGGGATCCTTTTGGGAAGCAGCCACGAGGCATGGGGGTAGGGTTGGGAGGAGGATCCCCTCGGAGAACCGGTTCAATCCATCATTTTGCCCTACCTAAAGAAAACCATACAGTGGAAAAACCAGTAAAAACAAATTACACACACAACACACTGGGTGTGAGTTGACCATTTAGAGTGGCCTGTAGAATTTGGGATCAGTTATTTAATATGTGATTATTTCTTAAAATAAACAATTTTATTTCTTAATCATTTACTTATTAATTTTTTATTTCTTAAAATCTTTGTGTGCCAAAATACTTGTAATTCTTTTTTTTTTCTTGTGTACTGGGAATCATGGAACGCAGGGGTATTCTACCATCTAGCTACACACCCAGTTCTTTTTATTTTTCATTTTGAAACAGGTTCTTGCTAAGTTGCTGAGGTTATCATTAAATTGCCAAAGCTGGCCTCAAACCTGAGATCTTCATGTCTCAGCCTCCCAAGTACTGGGATTACAGGCATGTGTCCCCATGCCCAGCTGTGATTGTTTTTTAAAATCTGATAAAGACGTACTCTGAAAATTTCCAGGAGATAAATAGTACTTTTTGTTTCCATTCATAGTAAGTAATAGACTCATACATATCAATTACAAAATCCAGAAAAATAGAATATTCCTTACAGTTTCTCTTTTTGATCACCAAAAGCCAATTGAATGGAAAATCTAACTGATTTTAATCCTACATACAAATGGTTCTCATTATTCATGATAGTTATGGTTATGAACACTGAATTAGCCAGCACAGAGCCACTGCTCCTGGGGAAGTGCAGGGTCTGGTTGCTGTGAGCTTCAGGTCACATCTCCATCAACCAGTCAGCACACAACCTTGTCTTATGTGTTTCTGTGTAAAGAACCCTTGTTTAGTACATACTGTTGACTCATTGACATTGAACTCACAGTCAACAACTCCGGAACTGAAGCCCAAGTGAAGCTACAGGTGCAGCACAGGACTCTGTCCTAAAGCTCATCTCAGCCTTGTGCTGCAGACATCAGCAGCTCTTGCATGTGGGGGCCTTTAAACAGCAAAATCACCAACAAGAAGCACACAAATATGAACACTGTGATGTTAAGTAGACATGAAAAAGATACTTGTTTACATTCTGCGTGCTGAATAAAGAGGGCAGAGGATCCCCTTGCTTAACCTCAGCTGGGCACTCTTATGTTGGGTGACTCAAGTGTCTGCAAATGAGTGCAAATGAGTTGGGGGGTCACAAAGAGATGTTAGGGAGCAGGCAAATTCTCAAATGGAGCTGTGAATAAGGAAGCACAATGGTATCTTGTGTATCTGTCCCTATCTCTGCATTCTCAATCAAGCCCCATCCCCCAAGACAGCTTAATACCACAGCACGCTCCACTCAACTCTTCTCTATGCAGCAGCCAAAGCAACTTTTTAAAACATAAATATAGTCATATAGTCCCTTATTTAAATCAATGTCATAGCTTTCTATTTCTCCTAGGATGCAGTGGGAAACCTGAACATAACTTTCATCTTCATCTACTCCTCTCTTTCACCTCCCAAACTCTGCTAACCTATTTTACCAGGGAAATACCTTGGGTAAACATCTTTCATGGCCCCTAGAATGCTTGCCTTTGACAGCCCTTTCCTATCTCCAAATCTAGATGTGACACGTTGATAGAGGGACAAACTGTACCTATGTGAGCAAAGAGCTCATACTTATAAGGGAAGTGTCTATAATTTCTGCTCAATTTTTCTGTGAACCCAAAACTTCTCTAAAAATTAAAGTTGGTTAAAAATGTGGATGATGTTCTACATAATCAGAGTATTAACATTAAAATTAGGAAAGTAATGTTGATACATTATTGTAATCTAATTTCTAGATCCCATTGACATTTTGCCTATTTACAAAGAGTGTCTTTTTTTTGTTGAGTATGCCTTCCAAAGTCATGGGTCATTCTTAGTTATTATGAGGCACTGGTCATTTTTGTTTCTTGCCATGGGAAATTGGTTTTCCCATGTCTTACATGAACTTGAAGATTGGTTAGTTCTGGTGACATTCAACCAGCACTCACTAATCCACAAAGGGCACTGACAAAGAGCAAAGGAAAGAAGGAAAGAAGAAATGAGAGGAATATATGAATTTAAGTTGTAAAAATTATTTTCATATGTCTCATAGCCTCAAAATATACTGATAGGTAGAAAAATGTATATTCTATCCCCATTTTGTAAGTGAAAAGTAAGGTTTAGAAAGATTAACTGAGAAACTAACATCAAATAGTAAGATTTTAAGTTAATCTTTATAGTACTGCAAGACAATTCTTTTTCTTTTTTTTTTTTTTTTGCAGTACCAGGGATTGAACCCAGGGGTGTTCTACCTCCACGCTATACCCCCGGCCCTATTTTTTATACTTTATTTTGAAACCGGGTCTCACAAAGTTGTAGAGGGCCTCACTAAGTAGAGAGAGAGAGAAAGAGAGAGAGAGAGAGAGAGAGAGAGCTGAGGCTGGCCGCGAACCCGGATCCTCCGGTCTCCGTCTCCCAAAGTACTGGGATTACAAGCGTGCGCCACCACGCCCGGCTGGCAAGACAATTCTTGATAAAAATAAAACCTAAGTTCCTTAAAAATTTACTTGAGAGAATTTTTAAATAAAAAAATGAATACAGTGTATTAGTCAGGGTTTGCTTGAGTAACAAAACTTGTCTTTTGGATTATAGCAGTGGGAATGTTGACTAAGACCTACAGTTTCCATAAAAAGAAAATAAGCACAATCAATACATAATTTACTTCACTGTATATGCCCTTTCTAACTACTATCTATCTGTGCACAATTATATGTATATGTAATATTCACACATATATACATAAATATAAATATACATATAAAATACAACTGTATCTATCTATACATACATACATGCATATAACTATGATAACTATATATATGTATATATATATTCATAAGGTCATCCACAGGAATGAAATAGGACAACTAGGAAGAAATTAAATATTCGTAGTCTTTTTTCACTCAGCTTACACTCTAATCATGTGACATTCAGTTCAGCTCAGCATTCTATGACCCAATTTTTTTTTCCTTTTTTTTCTTTTCATGTAAGAAGAATACAGCCTAGAAGCATTTTTAAGGGTAGGAAAATATATGATTATGAATGCCATACAACTCATCAGGATTTCTCATTTCTAAAAAATACTGGAACGTGCAATTATTAGGTGGGATCTTTTCTTCCATGTCTTGATTTTGTGAAATGTGCTGCTAAAGCAGGATTGTATGTGTTTATAGGAAAATTCTTTTACAGAGAGATTGTTTATCTCAAGCAAAATGGTAGAAAGTGCACGGAAATAGGGGAAAATGAAATTGCTCCCAACGAAGGAAGAAATCTGTGAGATTGTCTCCACCTCATTCAAGCTGAATGAGCACTTAATGGAAAAGCTGACATTTACACAGGCTGCACTCAGGTGCACAGAGAGGAACAGGTATTCCAACTTCCTGGTACTGGGATGTTTCTGGTGTGTATTACTCAGTCTTATAGATGACTCTTCCTTGAGTATAAACTAAACATGGAAAAGCTACTTGCTATATTTAAATACAAGTTGGTTTCCAAAGAAAAAAATGTTTGACCTTCTTACAACATGTTATCTACTTTATTTTTTACTGTACATCAAAATGTCCATGAAAATGTATGGCTATTAATGATCTATGGCAACTAAAATGAGTTTTATTGAATGTAAGCAATCAGGATATATGCATATATATAGAAAAGGGAATTTCTCTATACTTTCAGTGTTTTTCAACTTTTATGTTTATGAATCATTTTGAAACATATTTACAAATGTAGATTTGTCTTCTTTACCTCTGGGGTAGAACCTTAACATCTACATTTCCAATAAGCTCCCAGATGTTTTGAAACCTTCTGGTACTTTCATCAAATTTTGAGTAGCAAGGACGTAGAGAAAACATAGAAATATGGCTCCTCTGTTTTGGTATTTATTTTGTTAATTAAGAAAAAAAGATCTAGCACATTCAATTCCCATTTACGGTATAATATATCTTCAAATACTCTGCATATATTCCCTTTGTCTTTGTGGTTTGATTTTTACAACAGTGTTGTTATATCTGAAAGTCTGTCCTCCCTTTTAAAATATACATAGTCTTCTTGGCTCAAATAATACATAGTAAGAGATTAGATTGCTATTTCCATGTAAACCCATAAAAAACTAACATGTCCTCCAATTTCTAGGCTGTCATATACGAAGCTTGAAAATGGGCACTTCTTCCCAACAATAAATAAAAAGATGAAAACTGAAAACTATCCTTTATCCCCTCCCCAGCGGCCTCCCTGAGCCCCTTCCACTATTCTACTGGTCTCTCTCCTCAATTATCTGAAGTCCCTTTTGTTTTGTATTTTCTCTATAGCTTCCACTTAGAAGAGGAAACATATGACCCCTGACTCTCTGAGACTTGCCCATTTCACTTAGCATAATGTTCTCTAGTTCCATCCATTTTCCTACAAAAGACATAATTTTCTTCTTCTTTATGGCTGACTCAAATTCCATTATGTCCATATATCACATTTTCTCTATACACTCATCTGTTGATGGATACCTAGGTTGGATATCATAATTTGGATATTGTGAATTGTGCTGCAATAAACATGGGCATACATGTGTCACTATAGTATTATGACTAGTTCTTCTGGAAAGGTAAAGAAAAAAATTGATAAAAATTTAAAATAAAAATTCTGAATATCATAATGTATTATTGGCAATGTGTTAAAAGCATAAAATAATTAAAAATAAAAATGTCATCCAGAATTTGAAAAAAACTGAAAACAAAAAGTCTTATTAGATACATCAGAGAAATGAGGTTACATAAAGAAACTCTAATATGTAGATTCACAACTTACCAAAGGAGATGCCCAGGAGCCGAATCCCTTGCAGGAATCAATGCAGGGTGGTAACACTGAGATTGTAATCATTGAATTACTGGAGATGCAGTGGGACAAATCTAGTGAATAAAAACTCCAGAGGATCCAGTCATGGGGAGGCACTAGACATTTCTGTGATTTTATTTCCTGATGCGCTTTCAGGTTCTCAAAGTGAGTATCAGAGAAAACTCCCCTTGTGTTCTGGAAGTAGATGGGTAAAAGAAACCATTTCTAAATACACCAGACCATTCTGTTTTCCCAACAAGGTCTTTCCTTAGAAGGAACTATGTAATTAGAACCTAACCTGAATCTGTGTGGCCTGGGAGATGAAAAATATCAAACTCCAGCCCACTCTAGATGTCCTGTTCCATCTAATGAAAAAAATCCTGAGTAGCACCAGTGAAGTTCATAACCCGTGGCACAGGATCACCAAAGCACTAAGCTCTAATCACAAGGCTGTAGATCTCTTTCCTCTACACAAACATCTTACCACCACCTATTAATAAAGCCCTATTTACTGCCATTCTTTTCACCCAGTACATCATGCCCAGCTGTCAAGAAAAAATTACAAGGCATACTAAAAGGCAAAAACCACAATATGAAGAGACAGAGCAAGTATGAGAACCAGACATAGATGTAGAAGGAAGATGAGAATGATTCTAATTGGAATTTAAAGCAACTGATTAATATGCCAAGAGAGATTTAATGGATACAGTTGACAGCATGAAACATAAGCACAGAAATGGACATTTGAAGAATGAACTGAAAAGAAATGCTAGAAATAAAAACATGGTAACAAAAGTGAAGAATGCCTTTGATGAGCTCCATCAGTAGACTGAACTCAGATGAAGAAAGACTCTCAGAGCTTGAGGTTATATCAGCAGACACCCACTTTGCATCCTAAAACCCAGGACCACAGACACTAGCAATTAACCTTTCTTCAGAAGTTCTCTTTTTCTCTATAGAAATATAATTTTATTACATTCATTTATGCTACTTTTTTTTTAAATGCAGGCATCTATAGTTATTGTGATAGGTGCGGTTAACTTCATGGAGGATAAAGTGACAAATGCACGGGTGCCACAGCAGAGAAAGGAGGCTTTCCCTCACACGTCCCATGCTTGTAGATAAATGAAGGATGTTCTCTCTCACACAGGAGTTGTGAGAGACTGGCAGAATATGTCTTTGGAGCAACGGAGGATGATGACTGATTCACACACATTGAGATTACTTACTGATGCGTTTAAGCAAACAGAAAATCGAACACTCAGATATGCCCATTCTGGTGCTCAAGATAGAGTAAGTTCTTATAGTTTCTAAATTTAGAATTAAACTATACATTATAGTCAATTCTTTTGTGTGTGTGTGTGTGGTGCTGGAGATTGAACCCAGGGACATTCTGTCTGAGCTACACCCCCAGCCCTAATTTTTATTTTTCATTTGGAAACAGGGTCTCACCAAATTGCTGAGAGCCTTGCTAAGTCGTTGAAGCTGGTTTCAAACCTGCGATCCTCCTGTCTCAGCCTCCCAAGTACTGGGATTACAGACATGTGCCCTGAAACGTAATGTGCCTGGCCCATTATAGTCAATTCTAATAGTTCCCTTTTTAAGTACACTTTATATTAATATCCACTATATTAATATCCACTTTAATATCCACTATTTTCCAAGATGTGTGGTTGAAGGATTATATTCTTAGTGGGGAGAGCAACTTGTGTTAAAGAACCTTTGGGGACAGTTGTGTATATGAAATTGTATCTATACTGTACCATTTCACCACCTAAGAAGAGATAATATTAAATCAAAATTTCTTTTTTTAATATATTCATTTATTGGTGCATTGTATTTTTTATAATGTGCTTTTATTGGTGCATTATAGTCTCACATCACAATGGAGATCAAATTGACATTAACATACATGCACACAGCATTTGGTGCCCCCCTACCCTCCCCCCAACATAAAGTATTAAGATTGACATTGATATATTCTCATATGTAATTATGGTCGATGGTAGAAATTCCACTAATAAACTTCATTCTTGCCCTTCCCCTTCCCTTAGATCAGTTCCCTGACTTCACTGAGGCTTCTCCACTGTTGTCTGGAGGCCCTTTTGTATCCTCATTGCTCCCTAGCTTGCGCATATTAGAGCATTTTGATATGTTGTGTCTCTGTTTTCATTTGTTTCTAGGAATTTTTTAAATTTCTCCCCTTATTTCTTCTCTAACTCATTCCTCATTCAGCAGTGTGGTGTTCAGTCTCCACGTGAATATGAGGTTTCTCTTGGTCCTCCTATAGTTGATTTCTAGCTTCATTCCATTATGGTCTGAAAAGACACAGGGGATTATGTCACATTTTTTGAATTTGCTAGTACTCACTTTGTGGCCTAGGATATGGTCCATTTTAGAGAAGGTTCCATGTGCAGCTGAAAAAAATGTGAATTCAGCTGTAGTTGGGTGGAATATTCTGTATGTGTCTACTAGGTCCATTTGTTTTATGGTGCTCCTTAGGTCTGAGGCATCTTTACTGATCTTTTGTCTTGAAGATCGATCTAGTGGTGTGAGAGAGGTGTTGAAGTCTCCCAATATTATTGTATTGGGATCTATATGTGATTTAATGTCATGAAGTGTTTCTTTAATGAAAGTGGTTGCACCTATGTTTGGGGCATAAATGTTGACTATTATTATATCCTCTTGCTGGATTGCTCCTTTTACCAGTAAGAAATGACCTTCTTTGTCTCTTCTGATAAGTTTAGGTTTGAAGTCTAATTTGTCTGATATCATTATTGCTACTCCTGTTTGTTTTTGAGTTCCTTTAGCGTGGATTACCTTGCTCCATCCCTTCACCTTTAGTTTGTGCATATCCTTACTTGTAAGCTGTGTTTCTTGCAGGAAGCATATAGATGGATTGTGATTTTTAATCCATTTTGCCACCTTATGTCTTTTGATTGGGGAGTTGAGGCCATTTATATTCAGCGTAATTATTGAGAGATGGGTTTTAATTCCTAACATTTTCAGTTTTAATTTCTGTTTGAGGTAGTGTTTGTTCTTTGCCTAGTTATTTGTTTGATGGAAATCACTGTTTCTCTGGTTCTGGTGTTTCATTATTATTTCTTCCTTGTAATTAATCTCTTTGAGTATTTTCTCTAGTACTGGTTTGGAAGACATAAAGTCTTTCAGCTTCTGTTTGTCATGGAACATTTTTATTTCTCCATCAAATTTGACAGATATCTTTGCTGAGTAGTTAAATCTTGGCTGGAAGTTGTTTTCTTCCAGAGTGTGGATTATGTCGCTCCAGGCCCTCCTGGCTTTCATGACTTGGTTTGGAAGGTCAGGAGTGATTCTTATTGGTTTGCCTCTGAATGTTACTTGGTCTTTAACTCTCGCTGCCTTTAAGATTCTCTCCTTGGCCTCTACATTAGTCAATTTGATTATTATGTGTTGTGGTGAACCTCTTCTCTGATCTTGTCTATTAGGGGTCCTATATGTTTCCTGTACCTGTGTGTCGACCTCTTTTTCTATGTTTGGACAATTTTCTTCTTCTTTTTTTTTTTTGCTGTACTGGGGATTGAACCCAGGGGCGTTTTACCTCCGAGCGACACCCGGCCCTATTTTTTATACTTTATTTTGAAACTGGGTCTCATGAAGTTGCAGAGGGCCTCGCTAAGTAGCTGAGGCTGGCCGTGAACCCGGATCCTCCTGTCTCCGCCTCCCAAGTACTGGGATTACAAGTGTGCGCCACCATGCCCAGGTTGTTTGGACAATTTTCTAATATTACTTCTCTGAATAGATTATTGATTCCTTTGGTTTCAGCTTCTATTCCCTCTTCTATGCCTATTATTCTTAGATTTGCTCTTTTAAGACTGGCTGAGATCTCTTCAATGTCCAATTCATGCTGTCCAATTGTTTTTTCTAATTTATATACTATGCGTTCATTTTTGGAGAGGTCATCTTCTAAGAGTGAGATTCTGTTTTCCATGTGGTCTAGTCTATTGTCGATGGTCTGTATTGGTGCCTTCATTTCAATTATTGAATCCTTTACTTCCTTCAGAGCTTCTTTTTGATTTTTGTTCATGGTGTCAGATTCGTTATTTGATCCTTCATTGTTTTCAGGCTCTCTCTGAATTCTTTTTGGAAATCCTGTATCATTTCTACTATTAAAGTACTGAATTGTCCTGCTGGCAATTTTTGCACTTCTGTGTTGGCGGGTTCTGTTGTTGTGGGTTTGCGGGAGCTCATTGTTTCTTTGCTATCCTTCCTTTTCATTATTTCAGGTTTTTTATGTTTATACCTTTGTTGCTTTTGGTAGCTCTCTCTCTCTCACTCTGTAGGTTTCCTATGTCTAATCCCTCTCCCTTTATAGTTTCTTATCCTTGAGATAGATAGTTGCTATTAGGTGAGCCTTAAAGATGAATAGACTTTACTGAATGGTTATTCTCACTTGCTTGGTATAATGTCCATTTGCAGGCACAATTCTTGATCTCCTTCAGTGATTGGGACCCTTGCCTGGTGCCTCTCACTACCTGTGCAGGTGACCAGTGATGATATTGCCCCTCTATCTGCAAAGTATGGGTCTCTGTGGTATCCACTTGGGCTGTCCCAATGTCCCTCTCTGTCTATACCTATGGCAGGTGTCACCAACAGAGGGCCCCGGGCTTGTGTCTCTCTTTGCCTATAGAAGCAGCGGATGTCGCTTTGATCCGATTCTGTGCAAACATGGAACTCCACGTTTTCCACAGAGAGGGCTGGTTTGGTCCAATTTTTCCCCAGGTACCACAGCTGTATGTCCTGTGGTGATTCCTGGGGACTCTATAAGGGTGCTGCAACCCACAGGCTGCAAGTCTGTCCCACCCAAATGTCGCCAGGGACTGTTTGCTTATCCATGCGTCTACCGTGTCCCACAGCAGACCCCATTCCCACCTCCGCTGGGGCAGTCTGCACTGTCTGAGACCCCGCGAGTTCCTGTGGCCGTGCTGGGTGGTCTCCTCCTGGGGCGGCTTGTTGACTTACGGTCTCGTTGAGCACCGCTCTTAATCTCTGGGGCTCAGCCGCTGCCGCAGGTTCTGGTCAGGCCTCCGGGCCCTGCGGACTCTGCCGAGCGTGGATTGAACTGCTGCTCGCACCCGTCGCTGATGCTCCGCAGTGTTGGTTCTAGAAGAGCTCCCTGGCTTTTTCGTTGGTGGCCTGCAGAAGCCACAATGCTGGTAGCCACCCGTGCAGTCTGACCAAATGGTGCCACCGCCGCCGCTTCTGCCGACACAGCAGTTCGGGTCTGTGTTGCACGTGGAGCGAGTCACTGCTCACCTTCACTGCTGCTATTCTGCAGCTGCTGGATGCACAGCAGGTCTCTGGCGTCTCCGTTGTTCTTGTGCGGAAGCCACAATGCTGGTAGCCACCAGTAAGGTCCTGCCAAGATGGCGCCGCTGCAGCCGCTGTGACCGCCGCCGTTTGGCGTCTTGAGTGTGGAGGAGCCGCTGCTCGCTTTCGTCTCTGCTGATCTGCAGCTGCTGAACTCACAGCAGGTCTCTGGCTTCTCTGCCGGTGGCGTGTGGAAGCTGCGATGCCGGGAACAGCCGGCGCAGTTCGGCCAAGATGGCGCCACTGCTTTTCCTGAGGTAAGGCACTTGGAGCTTTTTACTTCCCTCTGTCTTGTCTACTGGATTTGATTTCATCGTGTTTCAAATTTTTCGTTGTTTAGTTCAAGTTTTTGTTGTTTTTCTTCTCCTGTCGAGATGTTGCTTTCATGGCAGTTGAGACTCAAGTCTCAGAGATCATAACATAGTATCTCCCTTAGTTGTCCTCTTGGACCGCTCGAAATAAGTCTCTTTAAGAAACTAAATCAAAATTTCAATAGCTAGAGTTGTCATGTGTTTTCTGTTCCTCATATATTCTAATTTGTGAATTTTTTTCTTTTTTTCTTAATGAGCCCAAACATAACCAAATCTTACAAAAGCAATCAGGTTTCTGGAGAGATAAAGAGCAGAGAATCCTGGCTAAGACACTAAGTGGATTTCTGCACAGAGTACATGGAGCCTAGCCTAATTACCTCAGCAGGAAAAGTCAATCTATAAAAAACAAAGAGGAGGGAATTGAGCCAGGGGAGATGGTTCTATATCTTCTCAAGCCTTTGGGGAGGATGGCTAAAAACTTAAGAAGATGGGAGGTAAGGGAAAGAAATAGTCACTATGTGAACATAATAGTCTTTTCTGACCTAAAATCTGCCAAATTACTTAATATAAAAGCACTTTTCAAAATAAGTAATTATAATTTAAGGAAGGTATCCTTGTTATAAAAAGTAGCTTTCCTTCTTTTTTTCCTTCTTGATCCACTGTAATTAAGCAATGGAAGTTTTAATAATCTCAACACAGACATTTGAATCAAGAAATTAGATAAAACCACTGTATTACAAAATAATATGGTAAAAGTCATTTGCTTAAACTCAGATACACTTTTAAGAAATATACAAAATAATGGTATAAATGAAAACTACCTGAACTTGATATAAAACCAAACTACTGCGAGGCATGGTGATGCATTCCTGTAATCCCAGTACTTGGGAGGATGACACAGGAGGACTGCTGGTTCTAGGCTAACCTCAGCAATTTAGCAAGATCATCCATAACTTGGAGAGACCCTGCTTCAAACACAAAAATAAGAAAAAGGGATGGGGATGTTTCTCAGAGGTAGAATGCCCCTGAGTTCAATCCCCAGTACCAAATGAAAACAAAAACAAAACAAAACAAAAACCCCAAAAATCAAAATCACCAAGTATAACCAGAAAGAAATTAAAAAAAAGAAAACTGTTGAACCTATTTGTTGTTCAAACCAAGAACAATCCAGAGACATTCTCTATCATTTCCATAAGTCAATATTTTGTAATGTGCAGCTAATGTGAAACAAAAAATAAAAACAGAATAATATTAGAAATGAAAAGGACAATCAGCGTTATTTACAATTCATATGATGGTGCATCTATGAAGGCAAAAGAAATCTTAAACCAAACTTATAACCTTTACCCAGTAATTGCACTTCTGAAAATTGCATGTACAGAAATGAAAAGCAGCTTTATGGAATTGCATATTGCATTCTTAAGAAGAACAAGTTGCAAACTAAATTATATAATACAATCTTGCTTTGTTAGCAATAAAAACAAAAATTATAGCCAATCCTATAAATGGGAGAGGGTATAAATGAAAGCAAAAACACCCTCTAACTTTAATATTATCACAGCGGGGTATAAATCAAGATATAAATATTATAAAGAGAAATCATTAAGTACCTAATATTATTTATACATATCAATGTTCATATTTAGTATAATGATGCACAATGAAAATATGAATTATAATTGGTAATATAAAAACCTAGTTTTTCTTTTTTTTTCTGGTACTGGGGATTGAACTCAGAGGCATTTTACCTCCAAGCTACATCCCTAGCCCTATTTTATTTATTTATTTATTTATTTTGTGGTACTGGGGATTGAACCCAGGGGTGTTCTACCTCCGCGCTACACCCCCGGCCCTATTTTTTATACTTTATTTTGAAATCCGGTCTCACGAAGTTGCGGAGGGCCTCACTAAGTAGAGAGAGAGAGAGAGAGAGACAGAGAGAGACAGACAGACAGGGAGAGAGAGAGCAAGAGAGCTGAAGCTGGCCGCGAACCTGGATCCTCCGGTCTCTGCCTCCCAAAGTACTGGGATTACAAGCGTGCGCCACCACACCCGGCACCCAGCCCTATTTTATGTTCAGTTTGAAACAGGGTCTCCCTAGTTTGATAAGAGTCTCACTACTTGCTAATGCTGTCCTCGAACCAGTGATCCTCCTGTCTCACCCTCCTAAGTACTGGGATTACAAGTGTGCGGCACCACATCTGGCTCAAGTTTTTCTTATGATTAGCACATTGTTTTTCTTTAAAGTAAACCAAATTCTGGAAAGAGTTTTACATTGGTGTGAATGGATCACAATAAAGCCATTATATTTCAATTTGTGTGAAATGATTCATTCTGTTTTCCCAGATATTTCACTAAAATTTAACTGAATTATATCTTAATGCAGTTAAAAATAAGTAAAACATTGCAATCTTAAAGCTAGTGATGGCAAAATGTTGGCACTGACTGAAAACCTGGATGGTGTGTAGAGTGTAGTCTAGCTAAGCGCACACCCTTCAACCTCTGTATTCAGGGGGATGCTGGCAAAGGTTGCCCATCATTTTTTGTTTTATCATCTTGGAAATGAGTAACTGACCTCAGAAACAAAAGTTTACCTGAAGAAAGTGTCCAGCTCTGAAACTCATTCCTATGGTACATTATAAAGGCATACTATCCAGAGCATTATGACATTTTTATTGCACTTTATACTTCAGTCTATTCTGAGGATGAAGTAAAAAAAACAAGACAGGTAAATATCATTCAAGAGTATACTTTGCACAGTGATTCTGTAGACCTTGGAACAAACTTGAAAATGCTCTGGATACCACTTAGCAAGAAAAAATGTGGACTTAATGTTTAAATGCATTTACATTTATGCTTCCTTGATGAACTTCCAAGAGGGGAAAATAAGTATAAGACAATAAGTCAACTTTTTGAAAAAGATTTTATGTGTCTACTCATTTTTTATAATATATATATAATTGCAAAATGATCCTCATACACTAGATTGCAAGTAAGTTTGAAAATTCAACTCAATTTCAAGCATCCTTTCTCAATTCATTAAGTGACACAAAAATTGTATCAAAATTGCACTCTTTTCTCAACATACTAATTATTTATTTATAAAGCATGTAAGATGTTCCCAATAGATGAGTTAACTAATCAAAGGTTGTAGCATTTTGAGTGGAATTTGCCACTGAGCTTGACTTCCAAACTGCAAAGCACTTAGGTAGTAATAGGAGAATTCATTCTTTCTTTCTTTTTCTTTTTTCCCCTCCTACCATGCAAATAGTTTTCTCAGGCTATAAAATTGAAAATTACTTTGAACTTCCTTTTACACTCAGTAAGGATAATCAAAATAATATTGCCTGAACTACATTATCACCCACAAAGCATGCACTTTAATAATAATACTTTTGTACTTTGATAGAATTTTAATCCCAACTATTCATGATCATTAAACATTCATCTGTCTGGAAAGAGTCTACAAAATATGCCAGTGACAGATAGCACTTTCAGGAAATATTAGGAAGGGAAAACAAACCCTAAGAAACAACAAAAATCAAGCAATCCAATTTTTACTTTGATGTGATGACACGGAATTCTTTTTATTATCCAAAATACTAGCTGTGGTTTCTGAAAAAGTTTATACCCAGCATTTGATAGGCAGCCCATAGCCAGAGGAAGAATGGTCTGCTGGGTGATTCAGGAAATGACAAAGAGTGGAGAGGTGGATAGAGAGAACTGTTTAAGTACAGAACACATAGCACTCTATGGCCGATTGGTAGAACTGGAATGTATGGAGAAATCATTTAAGAATATTCACTTCATTTTAAGCATTCTTAAACTTCCTAACTTTCCCCTCTAACTAGTATGGCTTAGTAAGAACATTGGTAAAATCATCTCCATAAATTCTTTTGCCACATCTCCCTAATCCCCACAGTGTCGATGCCTCAGGTTCTGTCTGTGGTTTTAGTGAATCCTGTACAGATTAACAGACAATTTAATGAATACCATAAAAGTGGCTTACGCAGATGAAGATCAGTTTATCTTAGTCCTGAGCCCTCTAGGAAACTGTGGTCATTTCCAAGCCTACCACAAGTATAATCCCTTTAGGAATTGGGACTCATGCTTGCTTCCTTACAGAAAAAATGAAAAGTCAACAGCCATGTCTGTGGGCTACTCTAGATCCCTCTTAGGCATCCTCTTAGGCAAGAACAAAGGCCCAAATATGTTTCCAAATCTCCCTAAAGGTTCTTCTTTTATAAGATGCAATTTCTATCCATTTTTCTTTAAAAATTCATAAGTAACTGAAGGTATATACCACTGTCATTAATTGGAAAATAAGATCTATTATTATAAAGACAGACATTCTCCTCAGATTTCAAGATTCTATGCAGTCATAATGAAAATGAAAACAGAAAAATTTGATTTTGGTGGAACTCAACACATTTACTTTAAATTTATATAGAAGCTGGGCATGGTGGCACATGCCTGTAATCCTAATACTTGGGAGTCTGAGACAGGAGGATCACAGGTTCAAGGACAGCCTCAGTGAATAGAGAGACTCTCCACAGTGTACCAAGACCCTGTTTTAAAACAAAGAGATAAAAGGACTGGGGGTGCAACTTGGAGGTAGAATACCCCTGGATTCAATCTCCAGCAACACAATATATATACATATACATACACATATATATTTTAAGACAATCTTGAAAAGAAATAAAATTAGAAAACTTTATCTACATCTTGTAGAGGCTTATTGTAAAGTCATAGTAATGAGGAGAGAGCAGTATTGATGCACAATTGTAAATGAATGGCACAATATAACTAAAAGTTCCAAAGTAGGTACACTACATAGATACTTGATTTGGGACAAGGTTGACATTGAAGATCAGAGAAGAAATGATGATGTTTTCAATAAAGGAATCTTGGCCCACTCAGTATGTATATGTGTTTTATTTTTCAAAGAATATTTACCTTACTTCTCACCATATCAAAAAATAAATTATGGAGAAATGCATGTCAAAGACAAAGCAGTAAAGCTTTTGGCATGTCTTTTAGGAAAATATCTAAAAATTTTTAAGTTAGGGAAAGTTGTCTTCAACATGACACATAAAACCCTTACTACTTTCAAATTAAGAACATCTGTTCATCTAAAGACAACACAATTGTTGTTCATAAAAACACATGCAGAATGAAAATCTTTGTCATACTTATAACTAACAAAGGAATTGTAAGCAAAAGCAAATAATAAACAAAAAAAATCCTACAAATCTACAATAAAGACCTAACAACCAATAGAAAAAAAAGGAAAGACACTACAGCAGGTATTTCATGATAATTTCAGATGGATTAAATACATAAAACAATGATATGTTTCCTGTAGTAGTTACAGGAAAAACAAAACTAAAACTACAGAGATATAACCACCATTGACCCACCAGAATTGTTAAAACTTAAAATTGATTATATCAAATATAAACAATAATTTGGAAGAAATTAATCTCATATGCACTCCGAGTGAAAGTATAAATTTGTACAACCATTTTGAAAAACATAATCTACTAAATATTGCCTATGAAAGCTGAAGACCAGTGTAACTATAGCTCAATGATGCAGCTCAATAGTCTATTTCTAAAAGAAATGCATGCTGATAGGTATTAGTCGCATGTCCAAGAATCATCACACTATAATTCACACTAAGAAAAGAAAAACTTCAAATATCCATAAACATAAATTGATGAATAAAGTGTGACATAATTTATTCAGTGAAATAAAATAGAACAGAAAAAATATCAAAATGTATCATAGATGAATCTTACTAGAGTAATGCTGAGAGTAATCCAGGTAAAGAAAAGTATGTTTGATTGTTGTGGCCTGTAAGATGTCCAAAGGAGTTTCAAAGGTACAGCCAAATTCCATCTCTTGAACTGTAGAATGAAAAATGATGTTAATGTTTAAGTCTCTAAAATCTTAAAATTACTATTGCAGCCGGGTGTGGTGGTGCATGCTTATAATCCCAGTACTTGGGAGG
>PVJS01023831.1:0-29228 GCA_004027185.1 Glis glis
CACCCTGAAACAGAAGGTCCTTGGGCACTTTAGCCTAATGTGTCATGCTGACTCCAGTATATAAAAGCTAGATCAGGCTTCTTTCTGAGGTCCTCACTGTGGTACAAGTGGAGCACTCAAAAACAAGACTCCATCCACCCTGGGGAGCTCTCCTGAGCCTTGGGGACCAGCTACCCCTGAATCCTAGGCTTCCATTGGCCTTTGTTGCCATCTGTGAGTAGTCAATCTGCTTCATGGAACTCTTGAGTTTGAGTGTGTTCTATCTTACCCAACTTGTGCAAGTAACCAGTGCACAGTGAGCCTACTTTGCAAACTGGTTTCCAAAACAGTTAAAAGTACATCAAGAGCTGGGTGTGGTAGTACACACTTGTGATCCCAGTACTTGGGAGGCTGAGACAGGAGGATTACATGTTTGCAGCCAGCCTCAGCACTTAGTGAGGCCCTCCATGACTTAGTGAGACCCTGTTTCAAAAAATAAATAAAAAAATAAAATGGTCTGGAGTGTAGCTCAGAGGTAGAATGCCCCTGGATTCCATCCCAAGTATCACACACAAAAAAAGTACATCAAGCACTTCCTAGATTTCAGACAAAATTTTTAATCACTGGATCAATTACCACATGAAACTCAAAATTAAAAATTAATTGATAGCATTAAAACAGCATATTTGAGAATATGAATAGACAATTAGACAATTTTGAGTTTTACTGATGTGAGGAACTTGAGACTAGTTAACTTTGACTCAAATTTCAGCAGGCATCAAGACTACCCCGAAAGCTTCTTCTTCTTGTTTTTTTAGATATACTTTTGTTGAGGTGTATACAAACTATACATATTTAAAGTGTACAATTCGATAAGTTGTGATATATATTGTGTGTGTTATACATATGTAGAAGATATATATTTGGTTAGAATGGCTATGTCCTATGATAGATATATTTTTTTAAGAAACTTCCTAATTCTTTTCCAAAATATTTGTGCACTCATAGTGTCACCCACAGTATATGAAAGTTCCAGTTACTCCACATCCTTTCCAACATTTGGCCTGTTTGGTGTTTTAATAATAGACATTTGTAGTAGATGTGAGGTTATATTTCAGTGTTTCTATTTTGTATTTCCCTAATTAATGATTGATTCTTAGTATTTTCATGTGCCAACTTACCATCACTAAATCTTTTCTGATGAAATATCTGTTCAAATATTTCGCCCATTAAATTTTTTCATTATTACTGAGTTTTGGAAGTTTTTTATATGTTCTAGATACAAATTCTTTGTCAGATATATGATTTTCAAACTATTTCTCCTGGTCTGTGACTTGTCTTTTTATCTTCATAAAAGTGTCTTTCTAAGACCTGCTGCTCTTCATTTTGATGAAGCTAAATTTATGAGTGTTTTTCTTTGTGGATTATGTTTTTGGTGTCATATCCAAGAAGTCTTCACCTAACCCAATATCTCCTATGTATTTTTCTAGAAGTTCTCTAATTTTAGACCTCATACTTTGGTCTCTGATCTACTTGATTAATTTTTTGTACATGATCCAAGGTAGGCATTAAGATGTTTTTGTTTATTTGCATAGGGACATCCAATTGTTCCAGCAAAATTTATGGAAATAACTATCTATTCTCTTAAATTGACTTGGTTTTTTTGTCAAAAACCAATGAACTATACTTACGTAAATATATTTTTTGGGCTTATTATTCTTTATTCTGATGCCAATATCATCAGGTTGTTTGGATCACTGTAGCTTTTTAAAGTCAAATAGTATAAGTTCTCCAACCTTACTCCACTTCTTCAAAGTTGTTTTGACTTTTCTTAGTTGTTTGCATTTCTATATGAGTTTTAGAATGAACATATTCATTTCTATTAAAAAGAAAATACCTGCTGAGAAATTTATACATCAAATTGGAGAGACTTGACATCTTGGTAATACTGAGACTTTCAAACTATGAACATAATATATCTCTCCTTTCATAGGTTTTTTTAAAAATATTCTCTCAGAAATATTTTATAATTTTCAATATATAGGTCTTGCATATATTTAACGATTGTTCTCTAGTTTAGATGTAAGGATATCATTATGGATGGCATTGAATTTTAACTTTGATTTACAAGTGTTAGTTCTGAGCATATAGAAATGCAATTAAATTTTGTATATTAATCTTGTATCCTGAAACCTTGAGAGTTTTTAAATTTCATCTTATCATCTTTTACTTATGATCTACATTCTTTTTTGTGTAATTTCAATGGTTGCTTTAGGATGTGTAGTATAAATTTTTAACATCACAATCTACCTTCCAGTGATAGTATACTACCTCTGATACAGCATATGAACCTTGTTATAGTATTCTTTCATTTCTTCCTTCCTGGCCTCTGTGCTTTCATTGCTACACACTTTAATTCTATATATGTTACAAATATCACAATACATTGGTATTATAAGTATGACTATAGAATTGATTATTTAAGATTAGTTGTCATTTAAAGGGATATAAATAAGAAAATGTCTTTATCTTTTTCATTACAATTTCTAGTACTTTTTGTTTCTTTGTGTGAGTCCAGTTTTTAATTCATTCAAATCTGAAGTTTTTGACCATCAAAATTAATTTTTCTTTGCAACTCTTTGAATACACATTACTTAATTATTTACAAAATACTAAAATTTTCCCTTCAAGATCATTTTTCGGCTACACTCTTCATCACGGCTCCCCAAAACACAGGCATCATCTTCAAAGTATATTCTTTCCAAGTATTTTCTTCTCAACTAGCCCTAATTTAGAATTCCTTATAAAATTTGTGAGGTAACTCATAACTCATAACCCTAGAGGGGAATTCTTAAATAAGAAATTTACATGCCTATTTCCAGTTCCCTCCTAAATTTCCTAAGACCGAAATGAATGGGAAAATTCAAGGATTCGCTGTGAAATGCCCAAAGAAATCAAATCAGAGCCAGGCGTGGTGGTGCGCGCTTGTAATCCCGGTACTTGGGAGGCGGAGACCGGAGGATCCGGGTTCACAGCCAGCCTCATCTACTTAGTGAGGCCTCCACAACTTTGTGAGACCTGGTTTCAAAATAAAGTATAAAAAATAGGGCCAGGGGTGTAGCTCAGAGGTAGAACACCCCTGGGTTCAATCCCTGGTACCGCAAAAAAAAAAAAGAAATCAAATCAGCCAATTCATATTTAAATTCCGTCTGTTAGCCCATCATGTAAAAAATGGTATGCAGGTGATGATAACCTAAACTAGAGACCATGCAAGTTTAGAGGAGAGGAGGCAGGGGCCCTACAGGATCCAAAAGGAAGAACTCTCATCCAGAGCAATGAAATTGGGATGCACCACGGAGCTCACCAATATGGGTATTAAAACAGTGACAGAAAAATAGCCGGACAGGAGTTTAAAATGTGAAAATGAATTAAAAGTTACTAGAGCAGAAGTTCCAAAATTTAGGTATTGGTTTGAGATTAATTTGCTTTTCACATGGGCAGTGAAGTATCTCATGGAAAATATGCTGGGGTTTATTGATTTAAATGTGATTAACAATGTTTCTGTGTAATGCAAGAGAAGCCAGGCATAATCTAATGAGAGTAAATATAGCCAGCTAATGCCAGCTCACTATCAAAACAGATTCATATTAATTGTTTACTGTTCTGGGTGTTTTGCTGCATCATAAGGAATAAAAATTTAGTAAAATCCAGTTCCTATGGTAAAATATTCTATAATTTGGTAAACAAGGAAGGTTTTATATACATAGAAAAAATATTTTTCAAAAGTATTAATCAATTTTATTGCAATGTGAAGTTTGTTCAATATTATATCAGAAGATCCATGGGGGAAAGATCTATTCAGATTAAAAGCAATGTACCCAACCAAAAAATGTGCAAGCGAACTAAATAGACACTTCACAAAAGAAGAAATAAAAATGGCCAATACATATATGAAAAAAATGTTCAACATCATTAGCAATCAGACAGATGCAAATCAAAACTACACTGAGATTTCACCTAACCCCAATTAGAATGGCAAAAATTAAAAACACAAATAATAATAAATGCTGACAAGGATGTGGGGAAGTAGTAGGAACTCTGATACATTGTTAGTGGGATTGCAAATTAGCGCAGTCACTTTGGAGATCAGTGTGGAAGGTGCTGAGAAGAATAGGAATGAACCTAACATATGACCCGGATATACCACTTCTGGGTATCTACCCAAAAGGATTGAAACCAGACTACCATAATAACACATACATATCTACATTTATAGCAGCAATAGCCAAAATATGGAACCAGCCTAGGTGTCTATCAATAGATAAATGGATTACAAAATTAAGTCATTTGCAGGGAAATGGATGGACCTGGAGAATATTATGCTAAGCGAGATTAGTCAGTCACAAAAAGTGAAAGGTCAGATGTTTTCTCTCACATGTGGTAGGTAGGGAGAAATTGGGATACAAAAGGGACTCTAGACAAAGGAGGAGAGACCCTTGTGGAGGGATGGAGGGGACCTAAGGGAGGGAGGCAGGTGTGGCGAGGGAGACTTGAAGGAAACACTTCAATGGTCATGATGTACATACACAAATTTATCAATGCCAATCACAATGTCATGCACAGGGAGGGTGAGGGAGCAGGGTGCGAGTTGGGAGGAGGCTCACCAAGTGCTGTGTGCATGTATGTCTCTATTACTCTGAACTCCATTATGATGTAGAGATTACAATTCACCAATTAAAAAAAATAAAAAGCACTGTACAAACATCCTAAAGAATTTCAGTGACTTCAACATGTACAGAGGAGAGGGTAGATCAGTCTTAGGAGGGAGGGAAAGGTCTTTCCTTCCCACCCTACCACTGAGTATAGGCACACTCTCTTACACTGAATAGCAAAGACTCAAAATTGAGAACAGGGGGAGCAGGCTCCAAGAGCGGAAATCCCAGTTTGAGTGCTTTGAGACATAATGAAGTTGATAAAGCTAAAATGACTGATTGCAGTCACATAGAAGTGGACTGTGAATTTGAGATTAAGAGCTTTAGTCTCTACAGTAAAGAAGCTTGTATAATTATAAATAACCAGGAATGGATTGAAAAAAAGAAAACAAGTTGGCTGAGTTCCTAGCCAACCTCTTTGCATTAAAATTTTCAAGAGTTTATGATAATCCCCTTATTCCTATAAATCCTGTACTATAATCAAATAACACATATTTAAACATAGATTTCTAAATCCATTCTGGATTTTAGAAAGCAACAAAATATATTATGGAATGAACACAGGTTTAGTGCCAGTCGGACCTCTGTCTCAGATTTCACTCTACCACATGCCTGTACTTCATGGAATTCTAAGAATTAAAATAAATAAGAAGAAGAACTTGTCACACAGTCACTACGTTTTTATTCTATATTGTCCACCCATTTTTTTCTGTTAATCTCCCATCCTTTCTTATAAAAGTATATCATAAATAATTTAGATGCTGTAACAAGTGATCAGATATGTTTTGGTTAATCATTTTTATTTTCAGTTTTCTGTACTCCCACTTCAACCAAGATAAAGTAATAGGAACTGGATTTATCATCCCACCTGAAACAAAAACAGTGAACATGATAGATGAAACAATGGTTTTAAGACATTAAGGCACCAGGCAGTAAAGAACAGTGATCTCTGAGGGACAGAAAATAAACAAGATGAACCCTATGATTGCCCCAGCTTATTGCGTGAGGGAGTTTCCAGGCTAAGATGCAGGACTGGGGAGCCAGATGGAGCCCAAAAGACTCCCTGAATTAAAGAGACAGAGCTGAGCCTTTGGAGTATCAAACTGGCTACAGTTCACAGGATTAATTACTGGACAGCAGAGTTTCACATACACACACACACACACACACACACACACACACACACACGGGGAGGGAACTCTGCAGATCTGAAAGCTTCCCTTGAGTATTTGGCAGAGGAGTGAACAGCACATGTCTGTGCAGGAGGTGTGCAAGGCTGGGGAAAGAACCATTCGAACGTGTTAGAGGGAATCCTAGAGATGTGGACTGCAGGCTGGAATAGCACTTGTTCTCTCTGGTCAGACAAGAAAAAATTCATAATCCATGAGACATTGACTGGAGCACTCAGAAGGCTCTTGCCTCCACTGGAGAACAATTAGTCCAAGACTAGATGCTTCTCTGCCCCTTGTTAACAAATCTTAAAAGCAAGACCCAAAGGACCAAATAGTTTTCAAGTAGCTTAACTACATCCTAGAACAAAGAGATCTGTGGACAGAAGTACTAGAGCAATGAATGATCTCATAAAGAAAAGGAGGGGTGGGAATGGCTGAATAATAATGTTATTAATTCCAGAAGAAAAGGTTAAGACGTTAGGAAAACATTTTAAATGAAGACAGCATGAAATAAAATTCTATGTGACTGGTATTGTCAAAAAGAGCAACTTTCTAGGTGTGGTGGTGCACACTTGTAATCACAGTACTTGGGAGGCTGAGACAGGAGGATCATAGGTTTGTGGCCAGCCTCAGCAGCTTAGTGAGGCTCTCTGAAATTTAGTGAGACCCTGTTTCAAAATAAAAGAATAAAATACGGCTGTGGCTGTAGCTCAGAGGTAGAATGTCCCTGGGTTCCATCCCCAGTACAAAAACAACAAAAAAAGAACAACTTTAAAGAAAACTTTTTAAATACATAGTTTTTCTGTGATTTAAAAAATCTGTTACTTTGCTGTATTTGACTGTGATTAATGTCTTACTATTATATATGTGATTAATGTCTTACTATTATATAAAAACAAACTGATTTGTTTTTAAAAAGGAATAAAGAAACTAAGAAGACAGGCAATATAATGGACAGAAACAATTTTATTAAAACTTCATTCTAATGGGATACCCATTACTTCTCTAGTTGAAGTATTAAAGAAATTGTTTCTGTCCATAATACTGCCTGTCTTACTAACTTCATAAAGCAACTTATCATTACTTAGTTGTCTAAATGAAGGAGTGGTACAGCAGAAGGAGTAATAGTCTCATGTCTAGGAATAAAGAGTTCGACTTTCAGCTCTGTCAAATACAAGTTCCATTTTTAAGTAATTAACCCAACTCGGTGGTTTCCAGACTGGTCTCCACATTAGAATCACCTCAGGAACTTTTTATAACATATAGAAAACCATGCCCCATTCCAGACAAACTGAATTAGAATTCTGGGGAAATGGGGCCTGGCCATCACAGTTTTTAAATCTCCAAGGTGATGTACAGCCCAGATTACAAAAAACACTGAACCCTAACTTCTCTAGTTCTCAGTGCAGGATACTAGGAATGATCATACCTTACTTACTTACCTTATAAGTTGTCATAAGCACCAAGAATATATATATATATATATATACATATATATGTATATATATGTATGTATATATATAGTTGAGATATATATATCTCAAAACATTTAAAAGATTTCCTCATGTTTAGTCCTTAAAAATAACTTTTTATTTTTTTATTGGCACATCGTAATTATGCATCATAATGAAGTTCAGAGTGATAGAAATATACATAGCCGGGCGTGGTGGCGCACGCTTATAATCCCAGTACTTTGGGAGGTGGAGACCAGAGGATCCAGGTTCGCGGCCAGACTCAGCTCGCTCTCTCTCTCTCTCTCCCTCTCTCTCTGTCTGTCTGTCTCTCTCTCTCTCTCTCTCTCTCTCTCTACCTAGTGAGGCCCTCCGCAACTTCATGAGACCCGGTTTCAAAAATAAAGTATAAAAAAAATAGGGCCGGGGGCGTAGCGCGGAGGTAGAACGCCCCTGGGTTCAATCCCCGGTACTGCAAAAAAAAAAAAAAAAAGAAAAAGAAATATACATGCACACAACGTTTGGTGTGTTTCCCTCCAGAGGAGAAAGAATAACTTCTGAAAATAGGTCAGTCTTCTTTTTGGTGAAGGGACATGAATCGTCCTATTATTTCCTGAAAACATCCAGGTGTGTCTAGGAATGACCAGAGACGTGATTCTTAACTTTTGGGTGGCAGCAGAGAGAGCGGCAGATTGGGTGGGCAGAATTCGTGGCAGAGACCCCACTGAGAATCTGGCAGGAACCTATGGATCCTCTTTCAGTAAAAATACACAAGTACACACAATCCACATGAACCTGTGGCCTTTTCTTCCAGGATGTTGACACAGTCCCGGAAGCCCAACTCCGATGCATATCGAGAATCTCCACCTTGGATTCCAAAGAGGGGCTAGCAAGTCTTATTTTGTTTGTTTTGATTCCTAAAGGCCTGAAAGCCTGAAGCCACTTCTTAAGTCTTTTTAGAGAATTTTGTTCATGCTTATTTTACGGTTATTGGAATGTCACTCAAACTAAGCTATTCTTAGAATGCCTCCCTCTCCAGTAAACAAGCTCATTCCTGATGGAAACAATTAACATAGTATTCCTTCTCTACCTGGAGCAGGAAACAATCTATAGAACACAGTACCTAGCTTCTGGGGATTTCTTCAAACTTCTGCGCTAAGTGATCTGCACTCCGCAGTGGTGGAGCACTAGCCAGTGAGGAGACAGCAACCCACCCATCCTGGAGAAGCTAGCCCACCCTCTCCTCCAGTCTCCAGGGAATAGGAACACCACACAACCTTCAGTCACTGCTAGGAAGAAGTGACTAACAGCAGATTATTCCATCTCTCCCCAGACTAAAGCAATGTGAACCTTGTGTTGGCAGACCTGTAGGCTGTCGTGACCAGCTGTCAGTCACTGCAATAACTATTGCTCCTTGCCCATGGTTAAAACTATCATACACATATACATTATTTAATCAGTCATCAGTCTAATCTTATCCTCTTTTCCACCATGGAATTACCTCAATAGGAGATATTTTAATGGGGTTTATCTGACCTGATAAAATGTTCCTGTTTTCAGGCAAACTTGGCATATTTGACTCTTGGTTATGCTTAATTAATTATAACTTTCTTTTCTATAAGTGGCTCCTTCAAAATAGTAAAACTCCATATTATGAACTTAATTATATCAGGATTTGGCAGTCAAGGCTCTCTGTCAGATGGACCTAATAGTCTGCCAGTCAGTGTTTAATAATTGGCTTTTAGACACCTGTCTCAAAAAAAGTCCTAAATTGTACCATTTGCCAATTTCCATGGTGTTACTATTCTGACCATCATGGCTAATGTCAAACTACTGAAATGATTTCAACTATCTAATAAAATTCCTGAACATTTAACAATTAGCTTTCACAAGGCGATACCAACCAACTTTACCAGTCTGTTGCATTAGTCTAATCAAACTCCCCACCTTATTTCTATTTTTCCATTATGTATTTGGTGCTTAGAGAGCTATTCATTCATTTTCTGCCACAGAATCCCCCGCCCCTTTGCTCATTGTACTTACCCATCTGAAGAGCTCTTGCCTCCTTACCACACATCACTAAGCCTAACAACCTCTCAGAGATTAGCTCATAGGAGGCGTCTTAAATGAGCACTGTGCTTCCATGTGAATTGAAATCCCTTCCATTCTGACGGCAACTAGCATATTTATACTGCATGTTAGTACTTACTTTGTGTTAATTTATTTATGCAGGTCTTATTTTTCTTAAAGTATTGTGTGGACTTTGAGGGCAGGATCTGTGGTTAATTCATGTTTCTAGGTCTTAAAATAGTTACCAAATGCCTCATTCATAATAGATATAATGCAGATATTTTTAAACATAATTATGTAAAACTTTAGCTGCTGTGAATCATATAAAAATATACTAATTTTAATATAAAATTATACTAAATATAATAAAATATATTATAATATATTTTATATATAATAATAGCATATAAAATATACTAAATAGCATATAAAAGTATACTAAATAACAGTGATACTAATTTTAAACTTCAAATATAAGTGACAAGTTTAAAATTGATTTCACAGGATGAATTAAAAGGACTATGATTTAAGCCAAATTAATTCTGAATAATAGAATAAGCATTTCATTAATTGGTAAAGTTGTGTTGCTATACTGTATGACTAACTGAAAATATATAAAGCCTATATATTTAACAAATATAAAATAATTTAACAAATATAAAACTTTGGAATAAAGAATGTTACCAATGTAGAAACTGAGAAAAACCAAGAAATCTTAGCCTCATCACCCAATTAAAAAAAATCTTAAACTAATCTGAATGGATTTATGTGATTTACAAATAAAGTTCAATGTAGCAAATATATCAAAATTATCCATTTTTTTACATTTGGGCAAAGTATTCCAAAATATTATTTAATTAACTTAGAAATCAGAGAGTAGAAATGAAACATAATAAAATCATTAGAGAAACTGTAATTATCACTTAACAAAAAATCCTCATTTTGTTAACCCTCCCCATCTTTATCCCAATAGAATATATAATATTGGAATTGAATGTTGGATATTATTTTTTGCTGATTTGAGTGTCTTTTTCTTACTTTGTTAACGTTTTGGTTAACAAAGTAAGAAAATAGAATTTGAAGAAAATAGAGTCTGAAGAACTTTAAATCCCAAGGGAGAGCTTGACCTTACCAGTTGAGAAAATAACATACTTCTTTCTATTAATCTTTCCGGTGACAGTTCTTTTCAATATGATATTTAAGGAAAGGAAGTAACTTCATGACTCAATTACAAGCGAACAAGTTCCAAGTTAGAGGAAAAGTGGGCTCATGACAAAGTGACCCAGACAAGTAACCAGCCATGGGAAAAAAACAGAAAGGCCGAAGCTAAAGGACGAGCAGTAATAGAAAGGAAGAGTAAGTAGGTGGAGATGCAGTCATAAGGCGAGGACGCAGAATTCTTGGAAAATTTCAAACACTCAAGGGACAAGTTAAAATGAATATTGTTTCTGGAAAAGAAGATCAGAAACACAGATGGTAGACAATATGGTTGTGCTTCTTTGAGAAACGGCTCTGGTTTAATAGACAGAATCCCCTGCGAGTTGGTTAAAAAAAAATCACTAGACTAGGAAATCTAACAGTCAACACAGGAAGGGATTTTAAGTAAAAGTGTCTGCCACCTGTTATACAAGTGACGCAATTGAATAAGAGTCCCTAAGCCACTTCTGCAAAGACCAAATAAAGACGTGCTATTTGGACTGTTTCATGGGAGTCACCATGAACAACTAAACAAGGAGGAGTAAATCTTCATCACAGTAGCTTAATTTTTTTTTTTTTTGGTGAATTTGAGTATTTTTTCTGAAAAATCCAAAATTCTTACTTTTTCTCATAATTATATTTTTGGCAAGTGAATGTCCCCAAAATTATTTAAAATTCTTTATAAATACATGTTCTCTCCCATACATACATAACAAATGATGTCTTTTATACACTATAGCATTCTTAAGGGACAACCCCCACATCCATACTTCTTACCACACCTTGAAATCTATTTCTATTCTCATTCTTTGCACTAGTGGCTGCCATTTAAAATACATCCAGAGAAAGCTATAAAAATATAAACTCTCATAAAGAATTTGTAGACCTTTGGTTTTATTGGTATTTGAATTAATATCATCATTATTCATATCACTGCATCTGATACAGATTATTCAAGAACAGAAACCCTACATGTGTGTCTTAATAGTTCTTCTAATGAGCCATATTTCATGCATAAATACGTATTTGTTATTATTGACCTCTTCCTGAAAGAGTCCCTTCCTAGCTCACCCTCATGTCTCTCTATCTAGAAATACCTACTCAGCTCACCTACTTGTAGAAATTCTTTCCTGATACTTTTGGTTGTATTGACCACTTAATACCTTTCCCATGTCTGTTTTACACACATGTGCAATGGGTTGTATTTATGTACATGTCTGTCTCCCCCACACACTGACCATATAAGATCACAAATCCCCATAGGGCATATAACATACTCTTTATCTTTGTTTATACTAGGCCTACGAGTCCTATTATAATGCTTAATAGATGCCCTATAAATGATAAAGGGTGAATAAATATATAAATATCATAGTTTATTAAACACTTCATCATCACGTTCTGACCTTCCTATATCACAGGTACCCAAGGAAGATATCATTCATCCCGTCTACACCTAAAGAAATGAAGGCTCAAAGTGTCTCCCGTCCAAGATCTCAGAGCTAATACGAAGCAGATTTTACAAAAACTGTTTTTCCTTTTCTAAACCTCCTCTCATTGAACAGCTAACTATGATTTTGAAATTATATTTAAAAAAATCTGCAAATGGTTTTGGCACAGCTAGCTAATATTATCTGCTACACATATTTGGGTCTAAAATATACTTTTTTAGTTCCATATTTAAAGTAAGCCTTGCTAGATCTAACCAGTTGCATACACTTGAGTTAATGTCAACCTAGCACATCACCTTACTTCACACGTGGGGTGGGTGTGCACTCCAACCCAAAATGCCTCAGCTAGTTTGTTTTGACTTTGGAATTGTTTAGAAATTTCAACAGATGGTTTAATGCTTCCTTGTTTCCACCCTAGTTGAATTCCACGTGCCATGTAAGAGGAAGGGGATCCCAAAAGGTGGAAGCCAAGTCTACTGACAGACAAAACACAACCAACAAAGGGACTTGTTTTCCTGAGCCAGAGCTTAAACTTTGACCAAAGGCCCTGTCTTAAGAAAGTGATGCTCAGAAAAGAAACATCTCCCCAAAAGAAAACCATTGTGTTGTAGAGATAGAAATGAAACTGCGTTTCAGTCAAACAAACTTACATCTTAGTGACTGAAGGAGTTCAGAACATGCCGCCCCAAAATACAGCCCTCTGACATTGGTTATTTTGAGTTAAAGACATTTGAAAAATAACAGATGCAAGATGACTGTGACCTTTCCTTTTCTTCCTAAAGTTAGTGGATGAAATTCCCACGTGAAAGATGCCCTCTGTGTGCCAGAAAGAATCATCTTATCACAAAGGACAGGAAGGAGAGGCCAAAGGAAGTCTGTACACACCAACCTCGTTAACTAACCCAACTAACCCAGGTCTTCCTAGTTGCTTCTCCAGGATCAGCTGTCCTGGGACACGCACCATTGTCTTGATGCATTTCCAGGGTTTGCTGCTCCGAGTCCAACTTTTACACGTGTAAGTATTTGACACCAACTGCTTCTTTGGGTTTCCTTTGTCCTGCTGCAGCTCCGGTATACATGTAAAAACCCATGTGCTTATCTCCGGTTCATCTGAATTATGTCAGTTTAATTCTTTAGCCCAGTCAGAGATCCTATGTGGGGAGAGGTAAACAGCCTCAGCAATGTCTCAGCAACAGTTCTCTGGGACCCGACTCTCCTTGGAAACTGATACCGATTTATCCAATGAGAATGAACCAGCATAGAAAAGAAAAGCAAATGCCATTATGTTCTTTCTCAAATATGGAGGCTAAAAAGTCAATCTCAGTGAAGAACAGTGAATACTATAGACTGGGAAGGGTGGGGTATGGGGATAGAGGGAGGTTGGACAATAGATACCAAAACAATTAAATAGAAGTAGTAAGTTCTACTGCTTTACAGCACAGTGGGGTGAAAACAGTTCACAACAGCCTATCATATGTTTTATAAATAACTAGAAGAGCTTGAAGGCTCCCAACGCACCGTAATGACAAGGAGATGCAAACGTTAATCATTCCAACATGATCAGCACAAGTTAACTCCAATGCACATCTCTATTGCCACTTGAGAAGAAGTCTGAAGTAACTTCTTCCACTTATAGTTCCAGAAATATTTCTGCCTTTTTTCCTCTGGTATCAAGCCTAAAAGCATATATCTATCTTTTAAACGAAATTACTTTACTAGAGATGTGGTTCAAGGTCCTGTCTCAACATTTCAATGTGCCACTGTGATGAGCGTGGTCAGATAAGTGCCTCCTATTGTGGCCTTGGCCAGTGGACCCCACCTGCTTACCTGTATTGCCAGGATGCTAGAGTGCACACCTGTCCATGACCAGGGCCCCATTGATGGCATGGGGCCCTCAGGCCAGCTGCACACCTTGAGTTCTCTGCTCAAGAAAATAATCAAGCAAAGCCATTATTAGTGAAAAATAATATTAAAAGCACAGAAACCTAAATTAGCAAACTTTGGAAATAAATCAGAGGGAGCATTCTTTCAAAACCTTGGATGCCTAATGAATTAAATACAGTATTAATGCTTTCGAAGGTAGTGGACTCTAAATGGCTACTTGACTTCAAGAAAATTCCAATTCCAAGCCAGGCGTGGTGGCGCACGCTTGTAATCCCAGTACTTTGGGAGGTGGAGACTGGAGGATCTGGGTTCGTGGCCAGCCTCAGCTCGCTCTCTCTCTCTCTCTCTCTCTCTCTCTCTTGCTCTCTCTCTCTCTCGCTCTCGCGCTCTGTCTCTCGCTCTCTCTCTCTCGCTCTCCCTCTCTCTCTCTCTCTTGCTCTCTCTCTCTCTCTCTCTCTCTCTCTACTTAGTGAGGCCCTCCGCAACTTCGTGAGACCCGGTTTCAAATTAAAGTATAAAAAAATACAGCCAGGGGTGTAGCACGGAGGTAGAACGCCCCTGGTTTTCAATCCCCAATACCGCAAAAAAAAAAAGAAAAGAAAATTCCAATTCCATAGGAAACAGGCTCGAGGAACTGCAGGCTGACAGTTTTGATAATCTTTCCTCAATATAAAATTTTAACATTTGAGTTGTTTTTCCATATATTCTCATAAATGCTTTTTGAGGTTTTTTAAAAATGGGGGGAGAAGAGACAACTATAATAAAATAAATATATAAAGCAAGCTGAAATATGATGGTGGAGATGGTTTTAACTTAAAATTCAAAAACAATGCATTCTCCTTGTTGTTATAGAAATGAAGTAATAGATTCTAGTCCCGGATCTACTATTTGTTAGTCCTGTGACCCCATCCATAAAGTCAGCCTCATCTATTAACTGCAGGTGGTAAGAATAGCTTGCAGACTTATTGTGGAAAATGAGGTCATGGAAGTGAAGACAGGTTACTCTCTGTAAAGAACTCTACGAATGAGTGGCTTTATTACAGTTGGTTTATGCAGAGATAAGGTAATCTGTGTACCCGTCATAGCCGAGAGCTACAACACCAAGTATTAGATAAAACTTAAGTGATTGTGGCTGTGCAATATTTTTTACATTAAGGGAAAAAGTGTCCTTTTCACTTCTCCAAAGTATAGCAAAGTTGAATGGTAATGGAGTAATTATATTTCCAGTCTGTGCATTATTTTCTTAAATTGCTGCCTAACTGAAGTCAGTTGTAATAATACTCTTGACTATAACAGGTAAGAAATTTTGGTTTCTCAGTTGATATTGCCCATACACTATCTTTAAACCTCTGTTCCTGTCCTCAAACCTTCCCCCTTTGTTGTACAAACATCCCCAACATCAGAAGGGACTAGAAACAGAAGTACCTTCTACATCCATAGTCAGTCTGAAATCATAGCCCCTCTGGGGTATTCCTGATTCCAAGCCCAGTACTCATCTTCCATTCACAGACTGACCTCCAACTTGACCTTCACCCCTCCTGGAAACCTATCCTTAGCACTGCAGATGTTCTTCTTTTTTTCTTTCTTTCTTTTTTTTTTTTTTTTTTTTGCCTTACATCAACCAACTTGGCTCAGCTCGGCCTCAGCACCCCTCCATCATGTATGCTCAACCTGAGCATGTAGGCCAAACTCTCTGGGCTGCCTTGCTAAGTGATGCTCACGGGTACCAGGAGAAGAGCTGTCCTCTTCTGCCTCACCCACCTCAACTTCTGTTTCCCTGTGCTTTTCCCAGGCCTCTGGTGCACTTGTTCCAAACACACTTTTACAGCCAAAGTACACAGGTGATCACAGTGTTTCCCTCTGCTGATGTGAGCTTTCTGCATGCTAGACCCCAAGGCCAATGACTATCTGCCAAGGCTCTGCAAGCCTCCAAGCTAAGGATGAGGTCATTACCTCTCTTCTGTTTCCCTTATGAGATAAGCCACATAGAGCCTTCCTGGCCCGCCCTTTTGGCCCACGCTTGTAAGTTATGGCCATACTTCCCGCTGCCAAAGGTGCTGGTGTCAGAGGCTGGCTGGGGGACAGAGGATGCTGTAAACTTGCCTCATCGGTAGGCTTTGAGGAATGACCCTGGGGAACTAGATTAGTATTTGCTGCTAGCTTGTTTTTCACAATTATTGTCCTGAAAACATCCAGGATTTTGGCCTCAGCTGTAAGACAGCATAAATTGTGTGCTGATAATTTTAGGGGATGCAGATAGCAGCATAGGTACCCCTCTCCAGACCCCCAAGTGATGGCAAATGCCAGAGATCTTATCAGGAAAGTCAGCTCTTTTAATGACACAAAGAATCTTTTATTGTGGTTTATATTGTAACTTACTGTTTCAAACAATACTATCCATTATCATCAACTTTGTTTTTCTTTCCTTACTATCCAGTCTTAGATTCTCTACTATGAGTGGTCTTGGTGTCAGAACCTCCTCTGCTTTGAATGAATGAATGTGATCTCCCAAATTCACCATCATCTGATGTCCAAAATTCATAATATAGTGCTTGAAAATGTTAAGTTGCTTAAACACAAAATGTATATCTCCAGGGCTCACGTAGCTCCAAACTTTCAGTCCTTAATCACCTCACAGATTAAATATTGCTCCAAATTTTACTGCATGTTCAGAGACTTTTTTTAAGAAGCATCTCAAAGAAAGTCCAGATATAGTCCTTCCTGGTTAATTTACTGGCTTAGGACAATTCATTTAGGTGGAACCCTAGAAATATTCTATGTTAGGTAATGTAGCATGAGTAAGCCTATATGTTTTCCAGTTAGTAAAAGAGGATAACAAGGGCTGCTCAATGAATCGGACTTACCTGAACTCCCTGCTAAATGTTGATAAAGACTCTAGAACACCTTTGCAGGACTGCTAGTGTTTATTGAACATGGATCATGTGCTAGATACTTTTCTATGTGTTTTACATGCATGATGTTTCTTTAATCCTCACTAAACCTCTTATGAAGGCAGGATAACAACTCTACTGGGTAGGTGCTATCATTGATCCATTTTATGGATGAGAAAACTGAGGCACCAAGAAGTCAAATAAGGAAGCAAGTCACGCACCTAGCAAACGTGGAAGTAGGATTTGAAGTACAAGTAGAACCAACCCACTTCACCAAGACACAACTTTGTTCATTACATCAGCATTCACATTAATCCCTTTCCTAACACTTGTCACAGCTTCCCTGCCTGTCACTCCGGGGCAAAGGTAATCCACTATATTCAGACTTGGACACAACAGTGGAGAATACAGATTGCATCCAGAGACCAATCAGCTAATGCCATTTGTCTGGAAATGAAGAGAAGAAACCAACAGTTATGGGATTTTTTTTTTTTTTTGGCACTGGGAATTGAACCCAGGGGCATTCTACCTCTGAGCTACACCCCCAGGCCTATTTTTTATTCTTTATTTTGAAACAGGGTCTCACTAAGTAGCTGAGGCTGGCCACGAACCTGGATCCTCCAGTCTCAGCCTCCCAAGTACTGGGATTACAAGTGTGCACCACCACACCCGGCTATGGTTTTATTTTTAGCAAAAATTTGCAAATATGTTTGTGTTTATCACAGCACCCATTCACAATTGCTGGTTTCTTAACATGATGAACACATATAACCTTTTTTTCATTTTACCCCAACAATAGCTAAACAGCATAATCCCGATGACAAAATTGCAAACATCCAGGTTCAAAATATTTCTTATTTCTATATTGTTTATAAGAAGTAAGACTACCAGCCTGGGTCAGGCAGGGAGCTGTGTGTGCTGCTCACACATGGTGACAGGGTCAACACGGGCAGAGCCTCCCAAGACGGTTAAGGGCTATTGCTTTCCCTTGGGGCCTATCTTCAGAGTCCCTCTTGGAGTTGCCCTTCATAAACAAAAGGATGTCTCCCCAGAAAGGTGCATGAAGAAGACCTG
Organism: Glis glis; assembly: GCA_004027185.1. Lineage (NCBI taxonomy): Eukaryota > Metazoa > Chordata > Mammalia > Rodentia > Gliridae > Glis > Glis glis. Next base: position 17,882 of record PVJS01023831.1, read on the forward strand.
GAGAAGTCTTCACTCTCTCGTTTCCTTCTTTATGAAATTAACACAGGATTTTGTGAAAGAGGCAGATGGAGCCCGGTACTCCGTTTAGATGAAAGTGTAGCATTTGATTCTGTGTAAAATCCTGGAACAGCCCTAAAAAGGTTTTATCATATTATGATCCAAAGATTATTGGAAACCCTAAAGTAAAGCTCGTTTCTGTTGTTTAAGGAAATACCACGTTATATTTTCACATAGAAAGGATATCACATGTGTCTATCCCTTGGGAATCTTAAAACCCAAAGTTTAAGAAAATTCAGGGTACAAAGTACGGATATCTTGTGACATCTTGCAGGGGAAGCCACCCACTCTGATGGGATTAGGAAATAAGTCTAAAAATCCACAGCTACAAATGGAAGAAAATATTTGGGAATCATCATTATTTATTTATTTTTTTATTTTTTTATTTTTTTATTTTTTTTGGTACCAGGGATTGAACCCAGGGGCATTCTACCTCCGAACTAACCCCCGGCCCTATTTTTTATCCTTGATTTTGAAACTGGGTCTCACAAAGTTGTGGAGGGCCTCACTAAGTAGCTGAGGCTGGCCGAGAACTAGGATCCTCCGGTCTCCGCCTCCCAAGTACTGGGATTACAAGCGTGTGCCACCACGCCCGGCTCATCATTATTTATTTCTGAGAGCTGAAATAGGATTGGAAAAACAGACAACTCACAAAGCAGGTTAGGTGCTACCCCATTCCTTTTGTTTTCATAACCCTGCAGTTTGCCTATCCTACACCTTTGCTATTTCTTGTCTATTTACGGCTAAAGCGGGGACTTTGCTCATCACTGAGTGTTCAGCCTGAGCCCAATGCCCAGCCTTTAGCAAGTGCTCAGTAAACATGTGGTATGGCCTGAATATTTGTCTTCCTTCAAGATTCACATGGGAAAACTCTAACCCCCAATGTGATGGCATTAGGAGGGGGGCCCTTGGGGAGGTGAGTGGGTTTATATGAGGTCATGAGAGTGGGGTCCTCATGATAGGACTAGGGCCCTTAGAAAAAGAGACCAGATTTCCTCCATCTCTATCTCTATCTCTATCTATCTCTCTCTCTCCCTTCTTCTACCTCCCTCTTTCTCCTTCTCCCCCCACCACTCCCCACCATATGAGGACACAGTGAGAAGGTCACCTGCAAGCCAGGAAGGAACCAGTCCCCCTCCAGGTACTGAATGGGTCAGCACCTTGAACTTGATGCCCCAGCCTCCAGAGGTGCAAGAAATAAATAAATATCTGTTGATTAAGCCACCCAGCTTATGGTATTTTGTTATACCAGCCTGAGCAGGCTAATACGTACATACATATTGATTGACTGGCAATGAATGAATGAACTAAATTGTGAACAGCTAGAGGTAAAATTCAAGTGAACATGACTACAGTTATTTCCAAATAGTGGCAAAGATTGTTTCAGCTAACCTGCTTCTGCTTTTCCCTACCCTAAAATGCTTTGAAATGAAGGATTATAGTAAAGGAAGTCTCCTATTTGGTTTAAAAAAGAAAAACTGTTGATTTTCATCAAAGCTGTCATGCATATGAGCAACAACCAAAAAAAGGAGTAGGTTTGCAGGATGAGATGCCATGTAATGACAGTGATGTTTATCTTCAAGTGTCTTGTATCAGCCACTCTGTTTAGTTTAACCCAAAGAACACTTTTCTCTGTTTTACTGCTTAAAGGATCCATTGTGTTGACTATACATGTTGCATCTAAAGATCTATTAACAAGACTGATATATCAAATAGTCAGAGGAGAGTAAGAAAATGGCTCTGCTGTTTATTGCTGATGAAAGCATGTTTTGTTTACTCTGACTAATGTGTATATTGCAGCTGTCTATGGAGTTATGCAGAGCTGTCATGTCCTATGTACATGTGGTGAGGAAACAGTGTCTCCTCAACTTAGGGTCTATGCCATGAAGTCCATGAGCAGTTTATCACTCTAAACATGTTTTTCCTCTTAAGTCAAAAAATCTTGGAAAAAAGAACTGCAGAGCAACTTTCTGGCTTGTCAGCACAAGGCCAATCTGGGACCCACTGATAGAAATGTCATTTATATTCATCGTTCTGCAATTTGGATCAATTAAGTAGAAAAACACGGGAGCCTTTTTCAATTACAGAATGCCCTAAGCAATCTGTTGAATAGGGGTTTTAGGATTCATGTTTATCATATGCAAAAGAGAATAATTCCCCCTTTGAAGTAGAAAAGGATAGAAACACTGAGATCTTCGATCTTCAGCACTCAATAAGGAAGCAATCCCCTTTCAGGGCCGTGCCCTTTCCTCCCCTGAAAGTAGGATGGCAAGTTGCTTGGAAAATAAATGAATGAATGAAGAACTATCCTGAGCCAGTAGTTTCTGAGGGTCAGCAGTAGTGAAGCATCTCTATCTCACTCTCACATCAACCCAAGGAAACAGCCCAAAGGAAGTATGTGGAATGAAGGGGGAGGGAGCTGTCTATGTAGATAGTGACACAAAGCAGGAAACACAGAAGACCTGCTCTCCCTTCATTCAATTTCTGCCTTTATCACCCCTGGCTATGAAATATTTACTTGTTCTCTGAACCTGAGGAAGAATTTTCACCTCATTAAAAATTTTCACTATAGAGGCACAATGGCACATGCCTTTAATCCCAATACTTGAGAGGCTGAGAAAGGAGGATTGCAGGTTCAAGGCCAGCCTCAGCAACTAAGCAAGACCCTCAGCAACTTAGCAAAATCCTTTTTCCAAATTAAAAAAAAAATAGGGCTGGGAGTATACCTCAGAGGTATAATTCTCCTGGATTCAATCCCCAGTAACAAAAAAAAAAAATCACTGACATTCTTGACAGAAAGAAAAAAATCTTAGAATTTTGTTTGGAACCAAAAATGGCCCCAAATAGCAAAAAAAACAATAATGAGCAAAATTACCAAGCTGAAGGCATCACTCTACCAGACTTCTAAATATACTATAAAGCTATAGTAATCAAAACTGTATGATACTGGCATAAACACAAGACATACAGACCACTGGAATAAAACAGAGAACCCTGAAATAAATCCATGAATTTATAGCTAACTGATTTTCAACAAAGTCTGCAATAACACACTCTGGAGAAGGGCAATTTCTTCAATAAATGATATCGGGAAAAATAGATATCCACGTGCAGAAAAATAAAACTAGATCCCTATTTCTCACTATATGCAAAACTCAACATGGATCAAAGACTTAAATGTATGACCCAAAATTATGAAACTGCTAGAAGACAGAGGAAACACTTCATGTCCTGGGACTGGGCAAGGATTTTTTGGATAAGATTTCAAATCCATAGGCCAAAAAAAGCAAAAATAGAGAAATGGGATTGCATCAAACTAAAAATCTTAAGCTAAGCAAACAATCAAAAGAGTGAAGAGCCAACTTATAGACTAGGAGACAATATCTGCACACTATGCATCTGAGAAAAGATTAATGTTTGGAAAACATAAGGTACTAAATTGCTAAGGTTTGTTATTTTTGTTGTTGTCGTTGTTTTTAATAAATGACCAAAAAGATTAGTCTCCAATCTTCTGATCAGGAAATGAAACTTCTCTGCCTTCATTAAATTTATATTCTAGAGAAAACCTAGCTCCCTCTGTTTCCTTCAGACCAAGCATCTTAAAACATCAAGTAATATGACTTCCAGCATTAATTAAAACCTTATGTAAATTACCTTTTCCTATAAATCATTTAGGTTTTATTTCTTAATTTTGCCTATTATTAAATATTTTTGTTTCATATCAACTGCTACCAGAAAGTTATTATTATCAAATATTTGAAAATCATTATGTGCATAGGAAGAGTTTATATTATAGAATTTATTTTTCTATAACCAATAAGTATATTTTTCCATTTATTCAGTTTTAGCTTGGAAGTTTTATAATATACGTATAAGGATTAGGTCTCAGATGCAGTGCTGACTTGAATTATTCTGCTTTTTCCTCTTTTCTTTAGAATTATCTTGCTTCTATAATGTTTTCCAGACTGACGTAGCTTTTCAGGAAAAGGAGAGAGAGCCCTGATACCAGTTGCTCATAGCAGAACCATGCTGAAATGGGCCGTTGGGCCAGCAGCCAGAGCAGGACTCAGATGCAAGATCTTTGCATACACTTTCTCTAGCAAATGCCAACTCTTCTTTTTTCTGCTGTTTCCAGTATCCAAACTGCTTGCCAGTTACTTCTTATAAAAGACTGCTGTCTGGTTCATTTGTGATTTGGAAACAGCTGTGTTTTTAATATCTGAGACAAAGGTTTAAGACCTCAACCCCCAAAGTTGAATAAATGCTTAGTTTCCTGATTGAAAGGTACAGAATAAAATACAATCTGGGAGTACATTATGTGTTAGTATCAACCAAATACCCACTTACATAAGTAATTACCCTCTCAAGTGGCAGGGGTGACCTTCATGTTTAGACTTAACCTAATGATTGGAAATAGCAGAAAGAGTAAAATTGTATTCATTACACAAACTAAAATCAAGGTTGTGGGGCCCCAGAGGAAGCACAGGCCAGCAGTGAGGACATGACCCAGCTCACCCCGTGTAGCCGCAGATGTGCATTCACCCTGCGCAGCCACAGATAAGCACTTAGTTATATAAGCATGACTAGGCAGGTCATCCTGTGCAGTCTTAGATGTCTATATAGTTATTTAAGTATGACTAGGCAGAACACAACACGCACACACATGTCACACTGCTGTGGACGTGCACCATTTTGCCCAGAACCCTATATAAGGGACAGGTCTGTAGAATAAAGCTGTTGTTGTTCTCCTGATGGCTACTCCACACGTTTTCTTCTCTCTGGGGATCTCACCGCTAAGACCTCCCCTGCAACCACACCTGGCCCGACACTTGGTGTAGTCTGCAGGATGAGGTGAGTACCCCAGCGCCCCTCTGGAGGAGCAGCCTGGGAGGAACAACCCAGGGAGGAGGAGATGTTGCCCCCAGCCTCCCTGTGGTTCCCAGCAGTGGAATATCTTATGGCTTGGATCCCGCCAGAGGGTTGGCAGGACATATGTCCCCAGCCAGAAGAAGTTCAGAGACTTTAGAGGCGCTGGAGGCACATTCCAGTGGCGCATCGCGAGTCAGCAGAATGGTAGCCTGGATGTTCCTGGTTGTGCTGTGGCACACCAGTCATGACTTTCTCCAAGAGTAGGGACTTGGCAGGGTACCCGGTTAGCTGCATGTGGAATTGACTATTTACTGTCCCCCACAATGTGCAACGCCTCCTGGCACTAGTGGATATGAGGTAGACAGCACCCTCCTCTTCAGAAACCCAGACCTTAAGGCTGCCACAGTGGGTTATGGGGGCCATCTCATTATTTTTCAATGTGCCCGGGGGGGTTTGGGTATCAGACATCTGCCTCCTAAGCAATATGACATGTGTATATCCCCCCATAGCTGAGTATGGTTGACTATTGGCCCGCTTTTGATGGTATATTCTGACAGCCATGGATATAGCCACAGGTTTGGGTTCTGCCTACCCTGTAGCCCCAAGCTGCTCGAATGACTGAATGCTTTAATGGACTCCTAAAAGAGAACTGAAGGCCTTGGCCCCTCGTTGGAAGAGGTGAGTAGTGCGGCTTTTAAATGAGCAACCTCGCTGCACTGGGCAGGCCCTTAGATAAGGTAATAGCAGGAATGCCCCACGCTTTGAAGGAAACAGGAGACTCTAAGAAACCCCAGCAACCAGAGATGAGAGAAGGATCCCTCTTACTCCCTGCATCTAAACCCCTGGCCCTAGGGTGGCACGATGTCTGGGAGTGGCCCTGGCATATTCAGAAGCCATGGGTTGCACTCCTGGAGCCATGGGGCCTGGAACAGAAGGCCCAGTTATAACTGGACCCGTGGAGAGCTGCCTGTCCCTGCCTGGTACAGATCATGCTTTCCTCATGGGCAGAAGGCACAATTTTGAAAGGTCCACAGGTCATACAATTATGGCCTATTCCCTTGTATTCCACAGAAGATGTTCCCAATCCTTTATCTCCTACCCAGGGTGCTTTGGTGTGGTACCATCACCCTGGAGCGGCCACTATTCCGGCCACTGTTCTCTTTCAAGATAAGCATGTCATCTGCATCTTCCCAGAAGGGAAAGACTTACCTAAGATGTGCTCGCTCTCGCTCTCTCTCTCTCTCTCTCCCTCTGCCCTGTCCTACCATCCAGGTTAACAGCAGGAAACAGCCTGCTTTTCTGGGCACACACCTTTGCAAGACTGCACAACACCTCCCATTGCTGGGTCTGCACGAGCTACCAGTGGGAGCAGCCAAAGGTCTCCTGTAGTGAATCACCCCCACTGCTGCAGACAACTGGACTACCTTACGAACCTGGAACGACAGCAGGCCAGCATGGAATGAGCGATGCCGCTTAAGAGAGGACTTGTTGTGCTGAGACCATAATAATACTCCCCCTTGTTGGGATATGCTACAGAAAACAGGTGGGGCTGGTTAACAGGGGAACAGGTAGAGCTTGCAAGCATAGCACCTTTTTGAATAGAACAGGTGAACTGGTCTGTAATCAATCTAATTCCTAGATGGTTGCCCCAAGAACTATGTCAAAATGTCACTCATTTACTGGATACCAAATGGTAGTGGGATAAGCGGAAACTAATAGCGACCAGGCCCACTGATTTCCTTCCATGTTGCTGTCTCTGAGTTTGTGAACATTATGACTGGCTGTATCTCCCTGCTCATTAGACAGGAAGATATAACTGGGGAAAGCCATACATACAGGGACCCTATATATCACCACTGGCACCATGTGGGCCATGCTGCATGGTGGTGTTATCCTTTAGCCTTGTTTGTTCCAGGGGGTGGTACTATAGAGATAGAGCTCAGCCCAACATGTTGCAGAAGCTCTAAATATATCCTGTTGTGCTCTTTCCCTTTTTTTTTTTTTTTTTGCGGAACTGGGGATTGAACCCAGGGGCATTCTACCTCCGAGCTACACCCCCGGCCCTATTTTTTATATTTTATTTTGAAACAGGGTCTCACGAAGCGGCAGAGGGCCTCACTAAGTAGCTGCGGCTGGCCAGGAACCCAGATCCTCCAGTCTCCGCCTCCCAAGTACTGGATTACAAGCATGCGCCACCATGCCCAGCTGCTCTTTCCCTTTTAATGGATGAAACCACCCAGATGTGGAAGGTGGTTTTGCAGAATAGAATGGCATTAGATATGCTCACTGCTGCCCAGGGTGGAAGGTGTGCTCTTCTCCATGTAGAGTACAGTGTATACATTCCAGGCCACCAGCAGCAGGTACAGCAAGCCTTACCAGAGATGGATGTGGAAATACAGGCTAGTCAGGCCTTACAGGAAGACCTGCTTACAACCTGGTGGAACTCACTGGGCTCCTTCTGGAGATGGGTATTGACTGTCCTCACCTGGGTGACTGCAGAACTGATAGTCACCTGTTGCACCCTCTATTGCTGTTGTAGTCTTTGAGCCCAATGCATTGCTCTCTGGGTCAAGTCGCGGTCTGCCACCCTAAGGGGATGGAGCGTGGGGGCCCAGAGGAAGTTTGGGCTGGCTGTGAGGACATGACCCTGCTCACCCCACGCAGCAGTTGATAAGCACTTAATTATATAAGCATGACTAGGCAGGTCGTTCCACGCAGCCACAGATGTGTATATAGTTATATAAGTATGACTAGGCAAAATGCAACACACATGCACACGTCACACTGGTGGGGATGTGCTCCATTTTGCCCAGAACCCTATATAAGGGACAGGTCTGTAGAATAAAACTGCTGTTGTTCTCCTCCTGATGGTGACTCCACCTGTTTTCTTCTCTCTGGGGATCTCACTGCCAAAACCTCCCCTGCAACCACAGCTGGCCCCTGACACAGGTACTGGTACATAGTTTCTTTACAGGGAAGCACATATAACCAGATTTTTAAAAATTATTATTATGTGGCATTCGTCATTCATCTTGGAACAAGAAAAGGATAAATGCAATACTATTATATCATTCCAAATATCTAACAAGTATGTAATTTTTTCTCATGTGGGACTTCAAGGTTTCTATACTTTGGGGAATTTATTTGGTTTAATGAAAATGTGAACAGAGTCTATACATCTGAATTTTCTTCCAAGTTCAACCAAGTAACTGCGTGAACTTATGAAAGTAATTTGACCTCTCTGTGACTTCTTGTCTCTTGTGTACCATCTGAACTCACTGCAGTTGGTTATGTTACTTACAAACTCCCCACTAGCTCAAATTGTCTCTGATTTTCCTCTTAGGGATTCCTTGATACCCTGTTGAAGATAAAAAATGTAAGTAATTATCTCAAGTTAACCTATTATCTAAATAAGCTAGAAATGAGAGTAGGGGAAAAAACAGAGTTGTTTTGGGATTGGCACAGATCAAAATGAGGCTAAATACAATGCATTTAAACTACAGGAATCAAACCAAATAACTGGTTTCAATATGAAGACGCTGTTTGTCTACCTAGCTTTGCCTAAGTGGATGAGATAATATACAAAGTACACCTCTGCCTATGAGAAATAAATTCATAATTGATATGGTCTGACATAACACTTACATCAAGTGGTATTTTAAAATAATTCTCCAAAACAGCTCTTTTTCATGCACATTAGGAAAAGAATTATCATCAAGATTGTCCCTCTTACCATTACTTTGATAACACCTGAATTTTACATCTGAATTACACTTTGTCCCACCACCTCCACCAATTCATAAGTATGGTGCTTTACAAGCATTTTTCTGAATATTATTTCATTAATCCAGACAACTGTCCTATGAAGTAGACGGTCTTATTTGCCCCATTTATCACTGAGGAATCTAAGATTCAAAGAAATTAAGAAACCTAGGTCAAGTAGAACAAAGACTTGAAGAACAGTGTTCCAGCCTCTGCAGGAGATGTATTTGTTTGTACACTTCTCTCCCTTCCTTTCCCTCTTCTCTCTTTTTTTTAATAATTTAATAAATATTTGTTGAATGCATTGAAGTGAGATGTTGTGTTAGGTGATGGGTTGGCAAAAAAGAAAAAGAAAAGAAAAACAAGCAAAGAAGATATGGAACCCACTTCATGGAGCATACACTTTTAATAGTTTGTAGATAACATCAGAAAACATATCCCTGACCCATTCTTGATTCAGGGATGATAACTGCATCCTTCTTCCCCACAGACCCCACCCCCCCATATATAACTCAAGAATATTATGCAAGTATTTTGCTTACAAAATTAGTTAGAACATTTTAGTGAAAACCTCCCAGATGTTTGCTTTCTTTGACCTGCTTTCAGCCCAGAAGATAGTAGCAGTGAGATGCTGGGAGATTCCATAACCAATGATCTGGACACACCTCAGCATCTTGACCTCATTCTTCTGTCCAATCTATACTTATGGATTAGTTGGTAAACATCAAGCATACTATTTTTTAGCCTATACTAGTATCTACAAAATAATAACTCTCATTCTGTTAAGTACATTCACAAATATTTATCAGGGATGTGGAACTGATATTACAGGGGAAGTAAAGATATTTTTAACCTAGTTTCTTAAGTTTAAGCACAAGTTTAAGACAAGGGGAACCCTTGTCTCTGAAAATACATTTGTGTTCATTATTAATCAAATAATCAGCTAATATTTTAATTGTTGAGTAACGTATAGTACTTAAGTGGGGAAATTGCAGTGTTCAAAAATTATTCTAAAACATACAAAGCATTTTTTAAAGTTAGTGATTAAGTAGCGGTATCAAAGATTTTGTAAGAATTCTGGCCTCCTCATCTTTTAGTATATATGAAGCTGTCTTATAGGCAGAATTATGCTCTGTTTTCATAGTATTTAGACTCTTCAGAGAAACTCTAGTCCCTTGAAGAAAAAGCTAGAAAAACAGGTTATTTTGTTAATACACCCAAATGAGCCAAAAATGACCTAATTTCTCCATAAGAGAAAGGATTTGCTTATAGAATAAAGAAAGCCCTCTTTTTTCTTCTTAATATTATCTTTTCTGAATATTTAAAATATAAACTGTCTTATAGCCAGAAAATGTGGAATATATCCTAAAGCTAAAATCTAATCTCAGGAGCTGGGAAAGAGTTTTAAATAATGGATAATGCCTTTTGATATAACCAATATGTTTTCCTTCACCATTAATGCACATTTGCTCACTAAAAGACTCACATTAATATAATTTACCTATCTAAGAGCTAAATTACACAGGCCAAAAACAACAAAAATCAGTTTTATTCCAAATAAAATTGTTCCCCCATAAAAGGAATTGCAACATGAGTGATAAGCCATGACTCAGTATCTGCTTTCAGAGAGTTGATGATAAAAATGCTCATTAATTTTTGTAACTTAAGATCTACTGATAATTTCTGAAATAAGTCATCACACTGCTTAATAATAATATTATCTTGTAATATCTTTCGAATATGCAGTAGTAAAATTTACTTGCCACATGAAAGTTTGTTTTGATGAACAAGTTGTTTTATCCTGGAAATAGTTAAATCATCTTCTATACACGTTTTACTATTAACCTCAAACATTTAGACTTCTGGAAATAAGCTATATCTTCAATTGAAAGTTTGAGAAGCAAGAAACCTGCTGTTTACACTTCCACTTCTCTTTAATGAATAATATATTTAGTTCTAAAAAAAAACTAATCCATGTGTTAGCATTTTACTTATCAGTCCAAAGCCAGTTCTGCCAAAGGTATACTCATTTGGTATGAAAAGAACCATCCAGTAGACCATTTAGCCTGGTTCCTGTAAAGCCATTTCAACAGCCCTTGAGTGGAGGGGTCAACTCCTGATTACTGACATATAGAACTAAAAGGAAAATGAATATGCATTCCAGTGCCTAGACTCTGTTGCTAGGAAGCAAACAGAATTTCAATGGGTTTCGAAGTGCCTGGTTTCCTCACATTTGTCCAAGTGAATGGCCTTTCCAGCTCCAACCATGACAGTTGGCACATGTGACTCTAGTTGGCACTTCTTGGTACCTTATAAATATAATTCCAAAACAAGTAGACATTGACAATGTATTCAGTTAGAAACTACTCAGAGGTAGTATTTCAATTAATCAATATCTTTTAAGCAATCTCCAGAACCTTCCTGTCTTTTACTTATGTGATCATTAGAAAGGAAAATGACTAGGCCGGGCGTGGTGGCGCACGCTTGTAATCCCAGTACTTTGGGAGGCGGAGACCGGAGGATCCGGGTTCGCGGCCAGCCTCAGCTCTCTCGCTCTCTCTCTCCCTGTCTCTCTCTCTCTTTCTCTCTCCTTAGTGAGGCCCTCCGCAACTTTGTGAGACCCGGTTTCAAAATAAAGTATAAAAAATAGGGCCGGGGG
>PVJS01023832.1:0-29228 GCA_004027185.1 Glis glis
CGGGGATTGAACGCAGGGGCATTCTACCTCCGTGCTACACCCCCTGCCCTATTTTTTATGCTTTATTTTGAAACCGGGTCTCACGAAGTTGCGGAGGGCCTCACTAAGGAGAGAGAGAGAGAGAGAGAGAGGGAGAAACAGGGGGAGAGAGAGAGAGAGCTGAGGCTGGCCGCAAACCTGGATCCTCAGGTCTCCGCCTCCCAAAGTACTGGGATTACAAGTGCGCCACCACGCCCGGCTATAAAACTTTAGATGAACAAAGAAGGTGACCTAACTGAGGATGTTGGGAGGGGGGTGGAGGGAAACACACTATAGCACATGATGTATATACACAAACTTGTAAGACTCAATCACTATGCGGAGCACGAAAGGGAGGGAAGGGGGAGGGAATGGGGTGGGATTGGAGGGAGGGCTAAATGAGCAATGTGTGCATGATGATTCTGCTACCCTGACGTGTATCAAAATGTATAATTACAATGCACAAATAAATGAATATTTTAAAAAAGTATGAATAGAAATAAATATTTGGATATTAATAAAATTAATTCCTACTATATGTCAGAGATTGAAAACAGCAATTCTTTCTATCATATACTTTAAATAAAGGATACATGTAATACCATATAATTTTTCAAGAGCACTTCCAACTTTAAACACATGTGGCTAACTGAGTCTTAGTTACTTTCTGCAATTTGATTTGAAGCTTTCAATGACCTCCCTTACTGTAAGTATTTTAAGGGTAGGGAGTGAAATGAGTGAGAGAAAAGGTTGAAGGATGCGTCATGACATAAATGTTAGGATAGAATATAAATCATGGTGTGTGTTAACCTATGGCAGCAAGTCATGTATTGGAAGGAAGAGATAAAAGTGAATGTCCTAGTAGACATGACTGAGAAGGTTTTTCAGGATGAATGTCTGACAAGATTATAGAAATGTGTATCAGCTTATTTGTTTAGAAGGTACAAAAAACAATTGCCTAGGAATGCACAAAGATTTCAATTTCAATGTAACCTCACAGTGTTAGATGAGAAAACATGGTTTCTTCAAACAGGTACTTTGAATTGGCAAATGATAACAAAATGAAATCAAACAGTTGATTTAGAGCAGTCACTGTACATTCTTTTGTTTTTGTTTTCTTTTACAGTACTACAGATCAAACTCAGGGACTCACACAGGCTAGAAAGCACTCTATTACTAAGTTGCCACACTTGCCTCCAACTTGTGATCTACTGCCTCAGCATCCAAGTACCTGGGGTTATCAGCATGTGCCACCATGCCCTGCAGTCACTATAAATTCTGATTAGATATTTGCATCACTTAAGGACTTCAAAAGCACATAATATTAGCAAACACATTCTATAAGTACATTAGCATAACAATACACTATGACACAGTAGAGTTCAAATTAGAACTACAAGATGGTTCAACAGTACAAAATGACTACTGTAATTTACCATTTAGATAGATCAAAAACTCAACATGATAGCAAAATTCTGAAAAAGGACAAACTATCCTTCAGTCTTGACTTCTGAAATTTAATGAAACAGTAATCAATATTTTTTTAAAGGGCCATAAGGACCATCCCTGTGCACAAGATATTTTGTATATATTTGTAATAGTTTAGATGAGTGAGTTACTAGAAGTGAAAGGGTAATGAATTTGCAATGTTGATAAGTTTACCAAATTGTGTTTCAGAGGAGCTATGACAACTTGTAGTTCCCTTATAAGGTATTAGCATACCTATGCCTTGACACTAACCCATATGCTGCTCAACATTTTATTTCCGCTAACCAGATAAGTAAAACATAGTATGTTACTAAAGTTTCATTTGTATTATTTACTGTGAGTAATAAAAACTTTTATTTATTTATTTATTTATTTTATAGTACTAGGGATTCAACCCAGGGGTGCTCAACCACTTAACTACATCCCCAATCTTTTTTTTTTTTTGACCCAGGGTCTCACTGAGTGCCTAGGTTGGCCTCAAACTTGCAGTCCTCCTGCCTCAGTCTACTAAGTAGCTAGTATTACAGGCATGTACCACCATGCCCAGCAAAACGTCTTTTTATATATTAAGAAGCCATTTTTAGTTCATCTTTCATGACCTCTTTGTGTCCTCTGCCTATTTTTCAAATACATTGTTCTTTTTATTACTGATCTCTACAACCCCTTTATATAGTAAGAAAAGTAATTCCAGCCACTGCTACAGCTGCCCCACAGCTGTTTTCAGGATCCAAACAACCATGAGCTATCATTCCCAAGATGGTGATCCATGTATACATCGCATCTTCCTTTGGCTCTACAGTGATTAAGAAGAAACAGCAAAATGGGCTTGATTTCTTAGAAGCCAACAAAATAGGATTGGAAGAAAAAGATAATGCAGCCAATGAAGAGAATCAGAAGTGGACGAGAGAAAATGTACCTGAAAATAGTCAACCAGCCACAGGGTACCACTGCCACCTCAGATTTTCAATGAAAGCCAGTACCATGGGGACTATGATGCCTTCTTTGAAGCCCAAGAAAACAGTGCAGTGTATGCCTTTTTAGGCTTGATGGCACCACCAGGTTCAAAGGAAGCAGAAGGCCAGGCAAAGCAGCAAGTGTGAACCTTAAGCATTTTGCCTTAGCATCCTAAAAAATGAGTCTCCGCTGCTTTTATAAAGTAACAAAATTATCTTGACTTCAAAGGAATAGGCTTAATGTTGAAATAATAGATTAGTTGGTGTTCTTGCATGCAACAATCAAAATGTACATAGTTAAAATGTGAACATTATGGTGAGGAAAGTAGGAAATGAACATAAAATCTTAAGTAGATATCACAGAACAGTATTGTTATCTGTCAAGGCATTAATGTTTTTAATAGTTTTACAAAGAAAACAGCCTTTTTTGATATTTTTATTGTAGCTTAAGGGTATCTGCAGCTCAACACTGAGGAATTTAAAAAGGAGAAGGAAAGAGAAAGAATCTCTTTTTTTTCTAAATTGCCTCATCAATTTTAGTTAACAAGAATATGTACCTTTTGATGTGATATTATATTGTGATTAAAATACTTGCAGGTAGTGTTTTTGATATGTTAAACATATCATATATGTTAAACATTTGATATGTTAAACATTTTCAGTGGCAATTATAACATTCCCCTTCTGTAGAAAAAATTTCTATGTCCTGAACCACCTTTTTTTTGTGGTATTGGGGATTGAACCCAGGGGCATTCTACCTCTGAGCTACACCCCCAGCCCTATTTTGAAACAGGGTCTCACTAAGTTGCAGAGAGCCTCATTAAGTTGCTGAGGTTGGTTGTGAACCTGCGATCCTCCTGTCTCAGCCTCACAAGTACTGGGATTACAAGCATACGCTACCACACTCGACTCTGAACCACAAGTTTTCCAGGATTCTAAATGTAGCTTTTCATCACACATTAAGGATCAAAATAGATGACTTCCCACAAAAAATTATTATCTGCATTCAGTTGACAAATTCCTCATTTAACTACACAGTTATGGAATAACACTTCTAAGTTGCTCGCCTCAGTGAAATATGCATGTGTATGTCATGGAAGTGGAATGGCAAGAAAGTTTAAAATGGCATCCTCTTGGCCAGGTATGGTGGTGCACGCTTGTAATCCCAGTACTTGGGAGGCTGAGACCAGAGGATCCGGGTTCTCAGCCAGCCTCAGCTACTTAGTGAGGCCCTCCACAACTTAGTGAGACCCTGTTTCAAAATAAAGAATAAAAAATAGGGCTGTGGTATAGCCCAGAGGTAGAATGTCCCTGGGTTCAATCCCTGGTACCGCAAAAAATAAATAAATAAATAAAAGGGCATCCTCTTGCACAGAGCTCAGACCTCTATTAACTATTAAAAATATGTTGGCACACATTGCCTATGATTTAATTTGCTTGGGATTTTGGTAAAAGAAATTTCAGTGGTTTAACTCCCTTTAATACAAAATGTGATTAGGAATGCCACTATCTCTTGATATATAACTTTTTTTTGTTTCAGTTTAGGCATATATTATATAAGTGCATTAATCTAAGCAGAGAGAATTTGTCTATGCTTCTATTTTACCAAAAAGTGCAAGTATCAAATAAAAGGGGTAACTTTTAAATTATCTGTGAAGATTTCTAAAAGAAAAAATAAGAAATGTGGCCTAGATCACTTACCCAGTAGATAAACATATTGTACTTTAGTTCCATACTACTTTACTTCTAAAAACAAATACCTTTTACTTTAAACTACTTTATTGTATCTGTTATTTGCAAATTTGTGCTCATTGTAAAAATCAACATATAAAAAAACATGGCTGTGTTTCCTGAGATTCAAACTTAATATGATGCTTTAAAACAAACTTAATGCTTTTAGAAACATAAAAATTAGCCTTTTGCCTACTATGTATTCACATAAGTTTTTGCTGTCCTGTCCTATGGCTTTATTTATGGAATTTTGATCATATTTAAAGCCAGATGATTAAGAGAATTATTTGATACACATATGTATCAATTTACCCTAGTAGACACTTCCTCTAACTTCATAATAATTTAAATTATATTTATAAGTAAATATATATATACAAATACACCTATAAACACAAACACCAGATTGTTTATTAAAGCCTTGATGTTTTATCCTAATATATGTTATCTCACTTCTAATATTCCTAAAAATCCTATGAGGTAAGTATTCTTTTCCCCATTTTAAGATGAAGGGGTAAATGAAGCTAAGAGAAGCTAAGGAACTCTTCTAACCTTGCACAACTAGTAAATGATGAGAACAAAAGATGGCTTTAGATTTGCCTGACTCCGTGGTTCATCCTTTCTACACCAATAAAAATTCAGGACATCTTCATGACTTAGTACTTTTGTTCTATTTATAATCACTAGGAATGTATCTAAGACATTTACATCAAATGAATGTAAGTAAGTAAATAAGAAAATAATGAATATAGTAAGTAAATAAGAAATCAGAGAAGTTGCCGGAAATAAACAGAATCAACTGTGTCAGGTGCTCGCACTAGGTTCTCAAAAGGACTGGGTGCACATTTGCAGTTCCCAGAATAGCGAAGATCCACAGTATTCCCCAGGTTAACGTGAATAACAGAAAAAGGAAAAGGAGAAAAGCTGAGGTGGACTTCTCAATCTGGTCCTTTCCAGGACCTCATTCCCATGGCACCATGGTTTGACCCTAGTCTTCTCCTAATCCCCTATGGTTACCCTAAGTTTGTTTTCCTGGCTTATTTTTATTACATTGTCAGCACACAGAATACTGCACTAAACACCTGACCCCTGCGTTTGGGCATACCTAAACAAATCCTAGGATCCTTCCTTTGGTAGGATCCTTTTGTTTTGTTTTATTGATCCTATTACTCCCCTATTCATCAGCTGACTATTCTTAATTATTAGATTTCTCACTGAGCAGGGGAAATGGCTCTTGAACACTCTCTCCTGAATATCCACTATATAAATACCTGCTGTCCTAGAACTAAACCCTTAAAACTAACTATTCCACTGTAGTTTGGAATAGGTAGACTTGGCTATTCGCAATCCAGAGGGAAGATGGGGAAGCAAGGGAGAATGAAAGCAGAACTATTAAGACACAGGCCTAGAGAAATGGGATCATGCTAATCCACAACTATTTAGAAATTATCTGCATGTCTGTATTAAGTGAAAACTTGTAACCAGGAGACAAATGACAAAAGAATATCAGAAATACTTTTTAATTCATAATCCTTACTTTGGCTCTCTTTTCAGAAAGGCAATGATTCATAGGCTTAAAATCTTTGGGAGAAGAAAGTTAAGTTATCCAATCTATATTTCCTAGCCTGCAACACCATCCTACTTATTAGCCAATAATTAAATAGTGCCCTCTCAGCATGTACACCTTGGAAAATCCCATGAAACAAAGTGAGCTCTAATGTGCTGCTTCTGTGAGAGGTCTCAGAACCCTGTCCTAGTCTAATCATACCTGTCCTAAATTTCTCCAAAAGACATTTTACATCATCCTGCAAAGTTCTTATAAATAAAAGAGGTGGTTTGGAGGGCAAACAAGACACATACCTTAAAAAGAGAAGGGAGGATTCATCACAAAAGGAATTTTAGAAGTTCCCATGCCTCTCCAAGAAAACTAATATGCTCAACATCCTTACCAGTAAACAACATCCAGTGGTGCAAAGTAATTTTTCATTATCAGGTCAGCAAAGTAAGCTTCGGTTTCCCGGCAGGCAGTTCCATTTCCAATCACCACTGTGCTGCAGCTTCAAGGAAGAAACAATGAAAACTAGATGAGTTCAAGGAATGCTTTGAAATCAACCAGAGAAAATGTACAGAATGCACAAATATTCTTATACACCGTTCTTATTCTCTCATAGCCAAGCAACCTCTCCATTGTTACATAGAGACTTATGTAAAATAAAAAACACTGTCCCTGAGTGGGGCAAGATAGCACATTCCTAATATCCCAGTACTTGGGAGGCTGAGATAGGAGGATCGCAGGTTTGAGGCCAGCCTCAGCAATTTAGCTAGACCCCTCAGCAACTTATCAAAATAAAAATAAATAAATGGCCTGGGGTGTAGCTCAAAGGCAGAATTCCCCTGGGTTCAAACTCCCGTATTAAAAAAAAAAGATACTGCCCCTGCAATTGATATGAGAAGCAAGGGAAAAAATAGACCTCAAGAACAGTCAGTCAGCTTTCTTCCCACCTACAAAGAACCAAAATTAGACACCAGTAAGTAAACACTGGAGCATTGTAAGCCGTAATAAAGTATTATGACTAGAGTATGTTATATTGTCAATTTCTAAAGCTTCTAACTAATATTACATCCATTCCTCAGAGTAGAAAGGGAGAAAGGGAAAGAAAGAGTAGAGAAGAGAGAGAAAGCTGGAAGAAAAAGGAGGGAAGGAAGGATAGCTGGACAAACAGAAGAAATAAATGCTCACATTTGCCTGCATCATCACCTCTATATGTGAAGGCGACAGAAGGAAGCAGCCCTTGCCAGGACCCTCCACATGCACAGTTCTCCAGCAATCTGCCCCAGCACTGTTTGTTTTACACGCTTCCTTCTCTCTCACCAAGGAACTTCCCTTAATCCCTCCCTCCGAATTAGGAGTTTCAAAGGTATCTCTGACTGGCGAACCACGAAATTATTCAAAAGATTACTTATTTTCATACTTGAAATTCAGCAAAAGCCTCTTTATTTTCTCTGCCTCCCGAAAGCCTTGTCCACAATGCAAATAAACCACATCAGTATGAAGAATCTGACCTAAAAAAAATAAAAACCCATTTTATAAATTACAAAACACAACACACCAAAATTTTGGTTAAGCAAATTGTAGCAGAAAGGAGGGACAGCTTGTCTTTTTAAATGCAGTCTGAATCATTCATATTCACTATATCAGATTCTCCCTAAGGACTCTGAAGTATTGTTATTCTCAAAGTCACAAGGATTCTATTTTGCTATCGAAAACATTATTAACTAGATAATACACCCTATGTAAAAGAGAAATCGTTTTCAGAACACCTAACATTAGTAAAATTAAATAATAATAAAAATACCTAACATTAGTAAAAGCTAACATTCATTGAATACTCACTATATATGACACTGTTGTGACACTAGTCCTTTCAGTTATAGATATATAAATTTGTTTAACTTGTGTAATTCTTTGCACAAGATATTTAAGAATTGAGCTTTTCTGTATTACATTACAAAGAAAATATTTTATTTTTAGCAAAATATCATGTTAATTAAAATCATGAAAATTGAGGGTAACCACTTAAACAATAGAAATAAATGAGCTAATTAAACTACTTAGGAAGTTAGGAAAAGAACAACAGAATAATTCCAAAGAAAGCAGAAGATAAGGAATGGTAAAGTTAAAACCAGAAATTAATGAAATAGAAAAAACAAAACAGAAAGGGACAACAAAATTAAAAGAAAAAAATTACTCATAAGAAAAAACACATACTTTTAGTAATACCAATCAAGAAAAAGAAGACCTAACTAAAGATATAGCACAGATTAAAAAAATAGAAACTTAACTATATGTTAATTTTGATTAAATGATGAGATGGATAAAATCTTACCAACAGAGACTTAGGATATATGTATGTATATGTGTGGTTAAAATCTTACTTTTTTTATTCAGGGCCGAGGACTGAACCCAGGCCTTGTACATACCAGGAAAGCACTCTGCTGCTAAGCCACATCCCCAAACCCCTTAATTTTAAAAAGAATTATCCTATAAGCAATACAAAACTAAGAAGTGATCTATCAGTATATCCAGAAGAAAGAATCAAGACCAAATTGAATTTACCTAAGGAAAGTAAGTATAGTTTGACATTTTTAAAAAACCTAAATAATAAAATTCATCACAGTATGATATCTCAATAGTTGAAGGAAAAAGCATCGATAAAATATATTTCCCATTTACTGTAAAAATGGGTAGCATAAAAACAAGGATAACAAAACCAAAACCTTGTGATTGTATCCATAACAAAGGTAACAAAATATCCCAGAAAAGTTGAAAACTGAGCACACAGGAACAATTCACTGACAGCTGAGATCTCTGCCCTAGGCCTCTGTGTGGGAAGAAAGGCAGAGAGACGTAATGGGATACGTGATGGCCTGAGAACAGATGAATCCCCGAAATGTCAAAAAGTACTTCCCTAGAAATCACACGTTAGAAAATTTCTAACAACAGTTAGAAACTGAAAAGTGTAATGTACATGTAAAAGGAGTGCCAGAAAGAAATACTAGAAACTCTAAAAACTCCAACTGGAATTCATACAGACATACACACACACAAGCATATCATAAGAAAACTGAAAACCACAGTGAGAAAATCTTAGCATCCAGAGGGAAAAGGCATATGACTTTGAAAGGAGACACTAATAAGATTTTAGAAAGTGTAATAGTCAGAAAAAATAAAATAAAAATAAAATGACATCTTTAAGCAACTACCAATCTTGAATTCTATACCCGTCAAAAATATTCTACGAAAATGAAGGCAGAAGACTTTTCAGAAAAACAAAAACTGAGACAATTTCTCATCAGCTGACCCACATTAAAATTAATAGCAGAGAGTTTTTCAGGCAAAAATAAAATGTTTAAAAAGAAAATGTTCCATAAAACAGAAATACAGAAAGAAAAGTAATACAAAAGGTAAATATATGCATGAATATGAAAAATTATGAACTATCAAAGCAATAAAAATATCCTTTTGTACTTTTAAAATATAGAGAGATTCAAATGCATCATATATAATAAATGCATTGCAATAAATAGAAGTTGATGCGGGATAATAGAGTCAAAGTCTAAGTCTAGTTAATAATCCTCAATATCTGCATTGAGACATAGGGAAGGGGATAAATGATATTCATATGTTGAAGGTCTTGATCAACAAATAAGGAAAATATGAAGTTTCTGAAATATGAAGTTTTCTGGTTCCCATATCCCTCTGAGAAAACTATTTTCTAAGCCTCAAAAATTCACATTATTTCCAAATCTTCAAGAAATCTATGAAGTGACACTTATGACCAATCAAACAACTTTTATATGAAAAGCTGAAAGAGAACTTACTGGTAGGAGAAATTATAGCTAATTTGCAACCATGTTTGTAACCAGGATCTACTCCCATCAAGGTGCGCCCTGGAACAGGGCTGGTTAAGAGGAGCTGACGAAGGTTCCGTCCAAACATCATTACTGATTCTTTCTCTGCATCTGATGTCAGTTTGGCTCTATAGAAATAGAAAGAAAGAAAAAAGCACTTAGCTTTTCATTCATCTAAATTCTCTCTTCAGAAAAGATAATTCTTCTTCACAGGAGCATTCACTATAACAAAATAACTTGAAAAACATCACATACAAAAATTACATTGAATCTATTTTTGCTATTCACAGCAATACATGATATCACAAACGATTATGACATAAACCTTGAATATCTACTCTTCATTATATACAAAAGTCATATATATAAGTATAGGGGTGTGTGTGTGTGTGTGTGTGTGTGTATGTGACAGAGAGAGAAAGAGAGGGAAAGCATATAAAGAACTGGATGTGTTGTGGGACGTCAAATCAAAACTTATCAAATTATTAAAATTATACACAAATCAGAATAGAAAATTATTGACTCGGGTAACTTTCAACAATAATATTTAATTTTACACCTTCACCTATAAATATCTGAATGTCATCTCCTGTATTACATTCTTCACATCTTCCCCTTTGTCATACTCATAGGGATATGACATGACCACAGATACTAACAGCAAGTCTAGAACCATGCCTGGTATAAATAACTTCCTAGTTTTATCCAAAGAAGTTATTAAAAGTATGCTTTTAAGACTTTCTAGGATGAAAATATATGTCTATTATGGACTTAAAAATATTCAGAAAACAAGTTTTATATCATTCACCTACTCAACAGAAACTCTCAATGTTATTTCCCAAAATTTATTAAGAATTTATAAAAGTTGTGTCTTCTCTATTAGACCACATTAATAATACATGCCACTGGCCACAAGAAAATTGAGCATAGAAATGTAATTCAAAGCACATTCCAAGCCAGGCATGGTGGCACATGCTTGTAATCCCAGCTCTATTTGTGTGTGTGTGTGTGTGTGTGTGTGTGGTACCGGGGATTGAACCCAGGGGCATTCTACCTATTTTTTATTCTTTATTTTGAAACAGGGTCTCACTAAGTTGCAGAGGGCCTAAGTAGCTGAGTCTGGCCACAAACCTGCAATCCTCCTGTCTCGGCCTCCCAAGTACTGGGATTACAAGTGTGCTCCACCACGCCCGGCTGGGAATGGCTAGTTTCTGAAGACTGACTACTAACATAAAGGTTAGAGGAAATGGAAAAAGAGGGGTTTTTGCCTCCCTACATTTCTTTCTTTCCATTTTCTCCCTTAAAACAATTCTGCACTCTATCTCTTTTGCAGTTTCATCTTTATTACTCTTACAACTTCTACTCGTCCATTTACATGGTTATTTTAATAATCTCCTGATATTTGCTCATCATTGCTGGTAATTTTTCACCCAAACAATTCCCATTAGGAGATAAATATATATATATATATATATATATATATATATATATATATATATATTAGTTTTATCTGTTCACAGCAATAAGTTCATCATGTCCTCCTTATGTTTTCTTTGGCTTTTACCTCTAAAAAAATGCCTCCAAGTAACTCCTCCATTAACTTCTCAGTTTGTTTCTTCCAAGCCAGATCTCAAATCACTAAAATCATTTGGCTTGGTAGTCAAAGACTAGTATTGCAGAATTGGAAGGGTATACATTAAGTGGTTCAAGATTGAAAAGTATATCACAATTAAGACAATGTTTTAGGATATATGCATATGAATGCATCTATAGACTAGAATCAAGGCTTATATTTAAGATTTTGTGATTATGAGAAAGTTGGCTTAGTTAATCAACCAACAAATATTTACCACATGCTTGAATGGGACTAGTACCATACATAATAAATAGTACACAAAATTAAGCAAGACAAAAGGCAAACCTGAACTCTCTACAGAGGAGAGGATAAATAAGGCGTTTAAAGGAGTCATCCAGTGAATTATGTAAGATCTTCATTAACTCTGGTCTTGCAAAGCCACGTGGTCTCCACCTGCAAAAAAGAAAAGGCCACACTAATACTGATGTGACAATAATAATAGCATGAAAGGACACCTGGAAGAAGAGGGGTGTGGAATAGGGAAGGGGATAAAGCTTTTATTGAAGCCAAAGTAACATAATCTGTAAGGAGAGCCTGTGGTATCTGGAACTTATTACTATGACATCTGGAGTTTTTATTTTTAAAAACCTAGTTAACTATGGTCAGGCATAAAACTTAAGGGGGAAAGTTTCCTTTTCTGGGAAGAGTCTCCAAAACATTAACACTAATGGCCAAAGTCTCAAGATATAAGAAAGTCACCAAAAAAATTATTATTTGGACTAAAAACACCACTATGGACTGAATCTTCCCCTCCCCAAATCCACACAATTGAGGCCATAACCTCTACTTTGATGGCATCTAGAGAGGGAACCTTTGGGAGATAATTAGGTTTAGATGAAGTCATGACACCAAAGAACTTGCTCTCTTTCTCTCCCTCTCCACCATGTGATGCCATAGAGAAAAGGTGTCTGTCTTCCAGCCAGGAAGAGAGCTCGCCCAGGTAGTGAGTGAGCTCTTTATTTTGGAATTCTCATCTTCTAGAACTATGAGGATATAAATTTCTATTCTTTAGGCCACCTAGTCTGTGGTATTTTGGTATGGCAGTACAAGCTAAGACAAGCACTCATCCTTTTTTTAATCTCTTCTTGAAAATTAAAGGAGACTGAGCAAAGGAGAAATAGTTTTAACTTTGCCTCTGACTGTTCTTAATAGAACTTAACAACTGCTCAAACAGTGCTCTACAGGCAGAATGTGCATCCATACTGAGGAATGTAAATGTCACAGAACCAACTGCTAATGGACACTGGAGAAAGAAGTGAAACCGCAAGCTAAAAAAGACAAATTCAGCCCTACCCTTTCTGTGTTTTCATCCATCTACAGTGTTTCTGTCCTTGCCCTTGAACAGAAACCATTAACAAAATAAAAACAGTTTCTGATAAACCATTAGTATACCTTAAAGGTATTCTCATCTCTCTTACTCTTCTCAGTGAAGGAAATGAACTAACCTTCAGTGAACAAACATGTAAGCATTTACAATGTTATATACCAAAGTTCACATAATAGCAAATAACTAAACCCCTTCCATAAAAGGGTGCTACTTGAGCAACAAAGTTTTGTTTTTTAATTTGAATGAACGTGCTTTTAGGCAGGATAGACATCTTTCTTTCCACTAAAATCTCAACTACTCTCTATTGTGTCCCTTTACCTGAGGGTATGAGAGGTAGAGAGAAGTAGGATAATAATTAGACACACATGTGCTGTTTTCAATGAGACAAATATTTTAACAAATGTATAACATGAGAAATGTAAAATATAAAAATCTATAAAAGATAAAAATATAGAGAACTATATTTCTCTATGTAATATACTGGTTAAAAGCAAGATCTGAGCCAGATTGTCTATGTTTAAATTCTGCTCCACCACTTACTTAAATATGTCTGTGTCACCGTTTTCTCATCTGTAAAAATTGTGGAACAATTTGTCTGCTTCACTGAGTTGTTGTAGGTTAATATATGTAAAGTGACTTGGTTTTTGACACATTTTGTTTAAGCATTTGCTGGTGCTGCTGCTGCTGTTATTGTTATTGCTGCTTTTCTTGTTGTTATTATTAGTTGGGGGAATCCAATGTCAAGAAAGAATTCCCAGAAAAAAAACACCTGGGATGGGTTTTAAAAATGAATTGTGACTTGCTAAGTAAGATAAAAGGAATACAGCCATTCTTGGAAGAAATAATAGCATCTGTAAAAGCTCAGAGGCATGAAAGAACACGATAGCATGTATTACTATAATATTCTGGTTCCAACCCCTTTGGAAAGATACCCAGGAGGGGGATAGCTTCGTCATATGCTGGTTCCATTCCCAATCTTCCAAGGAACCTCCACACTGATCTCCAAAGTGGCTGCACTAACTAATTTGCAATTCCATCAACAATGTATAAGAGTTGTTCTCTTCCCCATGTCCTCGCCACATTTATTATTGTTTGTATTTTGATGATTGTCATTCTAATTGGGGTTAGGTGGAATCTCAGTATAGTTTTGATTTGCATCTCTGATTGATAATGATGTTGAACTGATGAATGGATTATGAAATTAGGGAATATACACACATTGGAATTCTACTTAGCCATAAAGAACAAAATTATGTCATTTGCAGGGAAATGGATGGAACTAGAGAATATTATGCTAAGTGAGATTAACTAGTCAGAAAAAAATGAAGAGTCACATGTTTTCCCTCATATGTGGAAGCTAGGGAGAAATTGGAATACAAAAAGGACTCCAGACAAAGAAGGAGAAATCCCAGTAGTAAAATGGAGGAGGCCTAGGGGAGGGAAGTGAGTGGGAGGAGGGAGATTTGATGAAGGAAACACTTCAACTAACACAATGTACATATACAAAATTATCAATGCCAATCTCAGTATTGTATATGGGGAAGGGGAGAGAGTGGGGTGAGAGCCCAGGGGAAGCTCACCAAGTACCATGTGCATTTATGTCTCTATCACCCTAAACTTCGTTATGATGTATGATTACAATGTACCAATAAAATTTTTTTGAAAGAGCAAAAAAAAGGAAAATGATAAAGTCAAGTAACTATAAGTTGATTAGTATTGCAAGGGGGGAAAGTGGCAGAAACAAGTCAGGGAAAAACGAGGAAAGGAAATATGGCAGTGGCCAGATTTTAAGGGTTTTATATACCATGCAATGGAGGTTGCAACAATATGATAGGAAGATAGCACTTAGAGGCAAGAAGACTCTAATGAAGTGATTTTTTGTGGGATTTGTTTGTTTGTTTTGGGGGTACTGGGGATTAAACCCCATAGGGGCTCCCTAAGTTGCCTAGGCTGGCCTGGAACTTGCCATCTTCCTGCCTCAGTCTCCTGAATACACTGGGATTAAAAGCATGCACCACTGTGCCTGGCTTGTAGTAATTTTTTTTTTAATGTACGTATCTGATGTTTACCAGGGTCATTCCC
Organism: Glis glis; assembly: GCA_004027185.1. Taxonomy (NCBI): domain Eukaryota; kingdom Metazoa; phylum Chordata; class Mammalia; order Rodentia; family Gliridae; genus Glis; species Glis glis. Next base: position 14,648 of record PVJS01023832.1, read on the forward strand.
TTTAAGCCCCAACCAAGGTTTCCCCACTGCTTGCAGGAAGAAGCCAGAAATTGTTAATATTGCCTGTCATGTCCTCTTGAAGCTCCCCAGTGATCTTTTTCAAATCCCAAGATTCTCCCTTGGTTTGGACTTCTCTGCTCTCCTTCCTGAAAAAGAGTGCAATAAATCTGTTTCATACTTGAGGATGTCTCATTTATATCCACTCAGTTGACCTTTACACGACCTGAAAGTTAGCCCTGAAAGTTAACAACTAAGCCAGGTGTAGTGGCGTGCACACCTGTAATCCCAGTTCTTGAGAGGCTGAGACAAGAGGATTGCAGGTTTGAGACCAGCCTCAGCGACTTAGTGAGACCCTGTTTCAAAACAAAAAATTAAGGGGGGGGGGGGCTGGGGATGTTTCCTGCATTATAAAAATTACTTTTTGTTCCCTACCCAACAATAATTTCTAGTCCTTCACTGGCTTCCTGGGATATATTTACATAACTTAGCACAGGGACCTGAAATAGCAGAGTGAATTCACAGACCCTATTACTTATTATATCATTAAAGTTATAGAATAGATTTGCCTTATAGGATATCATCTCAAAACCTGATTCTTCCTCTACTCAACAGCTAAATATCTCTGAATAAAATGATGAAGATTCTCATATAAAACCAGATCCCATAATATGAAACACATGCTATACAAAAAGTGTACAATCAAGCAAAAACTTAAGGCAGGGATCACAAACTCAAATACCTACAATGACTAGGATAACACTATAAACAACTGCAAAGACCCATGCCCTAAACTGTATGTTTCTGACAGAGACATGCTTTGTTCACCCATATTCTCCACTTTGGCAAAGAAGTATGTTCTCCCCATTATATGTAAGATAAAGATAGCCTCGATCTATTTTCATTGCCTCATTTAAAAGAGAAATGGATACAGGAGATAATTTCCTTTAAATCTGCTAAACAAAAAACAGCAGCATAATTTTAGAGATAGAAATTCACTTACAAGGTCAAAGACACAAAAATGTGCAAACTCAAAAAGACAAATCCTGGTCATTATACAATCCAAGTCATGAAGAGAATGTTCAGATCATTCTCTCACATATGTTTCTGTTTAGAAAAGCAAATGCCGAAACTTGGATTATTGGGGTTCTCACAAACATAACTATTATAGCATGTGAGAAGCTTAGAAATCCTCTTCATATTTATTCTCTTGAATTGGCAACATCCAATTCTAAATGATGAACTGCTCAGTTGCTGGATTTGGACCTAAATAATAATTTAATACTCATATGTTAGTATTAAATTCTTATTTATTATTCTAATTAACTTAGATAATAATAAGATTTCCATTCAACTCATTCTTTGCCCTATTATACAATACTTTACATACTTATAGCATGATAATAAATGGTACCATCATTTATCCTGTTGTTCAAGCCTTACAAATGTCATGCTTCACTTCACCTCTCCCTAACTAATTCACCCACCATTTAATCAGATACTTTGTCCTACCTCTATAAATTCTATCTTGGAAACATTGCTCATATCTGTCTACTTATTTCTTATTACTACCAACCTGGTCCAAACTACACCATCTCTTGCCTCCACATCTACTCTTGGTTCTTTCCAAATAACTCTCTATACTACAGCCAGAGTGATCTTAAAATGCAATCTGATCATGACACCCCTCTGTTTAAAACCTTCATTAGTTTCCCACTACCCTTAAGAAAAAAACAAAATCCTCAGCATACCTACAAAGCAAGATATGCTCTGGCCCAAGCTGACATCTCGATCCTCACTTCATGTTGCTTCTCCTCCCTCTCTTTCTGTCTCTGACCTACATATACACAGAGCCAAAAACATTAGAGTACTCCATGACAGACTCTTACAAGTGTGCTGTACTTCAACTTTCAACTTTGTAATCTCAACACAACCTCAACTATTCTCTCAGTGTCACCTTCATTAAACTACATGATCGCCAAGGACAGTATGTTTGCCAAGTTTCCAGGTGGATCTCCAACATCTCACATACAACCTGAATGGATGAGTACATGGGAGAGAAGAGTGGGAAAAGTAGGGATCAAGAGAGTTAAAAAGAAAAAAGATTCACCAAGCAAGCATGTCCAGTCATTCAAGTGTGTTCTAGAAAAGAAAAACATGAGAATAGTCCTTTAGTTCTCAAAAGTGTTCCAGATCTTAGAATTATTTATATGAAGAAAACCATCTAAATCTGATTTTAAAATTATATTACTATGCCATAGTTATGTAATATGCTATACTGTAGGTTAAATAATATTACCAATTATTCAACTGAGAAAGGAAATCCTTTTCTTTTTTGAAAGAGTACAATTAAAATCACAGTACCAGAAAAAAAAAAATTACTGATTATCACAGTGGAGTAGAACCAAATAAAATAAAATATAGATAATCCAAGGAAAATCAATTAACTCACTATAAGGGAAACCATTCTCTGATATTCACTTAGCCTAAAGACAACAGGTTAAATGTATAACTAATTTGTTAAGGATGACTCTGATAGTAAGATTTATAAATATTTATAAGAAAATAAGCTAGCAGTTGTTGCCAATTTATTATGATCTATTAGGACCATAAACTAACTAACTTACTTACTAACTTACTGACTTACAAAGAAGTTAAAGAGGACACTGTATTTATTACTTCATTTTTTGGCATAATAGACATCTTTCCATATCAAAGACATAAAGATATAAAGACATTAGTATGGTATTTCAGAAAATTAAGAAAGGAAATTCTATACAAATATATAAACAGACCTGTTTTGGATGCACCACCTACAGAATTCATTCTTTATTCCATCAGAAATGTTGACCTTGACTGTCAATATCTTCAAATTCTCTCCTCGATTAATTGCCAGAATCTGAGGATAATCATATATGGTAAAACTGATAAACCACAAAATATATGAATGATAAATTCATTCAGTCAACATTTATGAAACAAATCAGGTGGCTATATAGCCAAGAACTATTACCAATTATTTTTCTTTAATTTACCAAGAATGTATTCAAAACCAGTTTCTTATACTTTTCTCAAGTAATCTATGTCCATAAAGTAAACTACAACATATTTTTTAAAAATAAAATCCAGGTTCAAACCTGACTGACCATATTCACAAGAGATTTTGGTGATCTAAAATCTCATTTTTAGATTCTATTAACTGAAAATTTTGTATAATCTAGAGTTGGAAGAGTATACTTTCTTAATTTTGAAAAGATAATTTCTACTAAGATAAATACAACATGTAAAATCCTAAAAGGAATCTATGATAGCTACTAATTGTTACCATTTACTGAGCACTAATTGCAGGACCCACCTGAGTACTTTGAATACATTATCCTTACAGCCACCAGTGATATATACATTATCTACATTTGCTGTAATAACTTTTCTGATACTAACTTTCCCAAATCACAAAGCTAGTAAATAGCAAAGCAGAAATTTAAATTCTGATTCTGTACTTAATATTATAAAAAGCAACTTTTTAAAAACACTCCTTAGGGCCGGGCGTGGTGGCGCACGCTTGTAATCCCAGTACTTTGGGAGGCGGAGACCGGAGCATCCGGGTTCGCAGCCAGCCTCAGCTCTCACTGTCTCTGTCTCTGTCTCTGTCTCTCTCTCCTTAGTGAGGCCCTCCGCAACTTCGTGAGACACGGTTTCAAAATAAAGCATAAAAAATAGGGCCGGGGGTGTAACGCGGAGGTAGAATGCCCCTGCGTTCAACCCCCGGTACCGCAAAAAAAAAAAAAACACTCCTTAGAGAAGTATAAACAAAACCTAAAGTAAGCAGAAGGAAATTATAATAAAAAATAAACTAAAATCAATAAAACAGAAAACAGAAAAATGAGAGAGAATATCAACAAAACCAAAAGTTGGTTCTTTAAAAACATCAACAAAATTGACAGATCTTTTGCTAGACTAACCAAGAAGAAAAGAGGTGTGGAAAACTGTTCAAAGTCTAAAAAGTATTGGTTAAAGGATTTATAAGCTTCTTGTTTACTTTGGCAGAAGACTGCCTTTCTTGAGAAAACTGAAGACAGTGATCTCGATGCATCTCTGCCATCTAAGCTACTTCACTCTGTTCTGTAATTGTTTCAGCTTGCTTTGCTGAAGGACAGAAGGCCGCCCAAAGGAGAAAGCTGAAATCAGCAATTTCCAATGCCCTTACAAAACTCCCAGACAAAAACTTACCTTCTAAAACATTCCTAACATGATGCCCCACTTCTATAGCTAGAGACAAACAAGAACTTGATGACCTATTCATAACCTTGTAAACACGAAATAAAAATAAGAGCTAAGATTCGTTCGGGGAGTTGGCTCTTTTGCCTTCTCCCCTCTCACCTCTTTGAGACCAACCATAAAGTCTCAAGAATATTCTTTCATTGCACCATCCGTGCACTGCTGGTACAGAGCCCAGTAAAGAGGAAACACTCAATTTACCAAAATCAGAAACAAAAGGGAGGCCATTACTATGGATCTCATACGAATAAAAGATCATTAAGAGAATACTATGAAAAAGTATATGCCGCCAGGCGTGGTGGCAAATGCCTATAATCCTAGTACTTGGGAGGCTGAGACAGGAGGATTGGAGGTTTGAGGACAACCTCAGCAAGTAGTGAGATTCTCAACGAGACCCTGTTTCTAAAATAAAAATAAAAAATAGGGCTGGGAGTGTAGCTCAGAGGTAGAATGCCCCAGGGTTCAATCCCCAGTACCACACACACACACAAAAAAAAATATATGCTAAATTAGATAAAATGGATGAAGTCCTAAAAAGATACAAACTACGAAAACCAAATAAAAAAGAAATAGAAAATGTGAATAGACCCTCAACAAGTAAAAGCACGGAGTCAGTAATTTTTAAATTTCCCATAAAAAATGTCCAGGATCAGGTGACTCCACCACTGAATTCTACCACACATTTAAAGAAGAATTAATACCAATTCTTCATAAACTTTTCAAAACATACAAGAGAAAGGTAAACTTCCCAATTCTCTTTGAGGCCTGTATCACCCTCATACAAAACAAGGCAAGACTTCACAAGAAAACTACTAACCAGTATCTCTTAAAAATATAGACGTAAAAATATATCTCTGCAAAATACTAGCAAACCAAATCCAGAAACATTAAAAGGATTATACACCAGGACAGAGTACAGTTTGTTCCAGGAATAGCCAGTTAATTTAATATCCCAAAACCAATTAATGTAATATATCATATCAATTGAATAAAAAACAAAAATCACATGATCATTTCAACAGATTCAGAAACAACATTTGACAAAATCCAGGAGCCCTGCATCATAAAATCATTCAACAAATTAGGAATAGAAGCTGGGAATGGTGGTGCACACCTATAATCCTAGTACTTGGGAGGCTGAGATAGGGAAGATCACAGGTTTGAGGCCAACCTCAGCAACTTAGCGAAACCCTATTTCAAAATAAAAAAAGGGGCTGAGGTATATAGCTCAGAGGTAGAATGCCCCTGGGTTCAATCTCTGGTACCAAAAAAAAAAAAAAGAAAAGAAAATTAGGAACAAAAGGCAAGTTCTTCAATGTAACAGAGGTTGGGGCCAAAACTGAACTTGAAAGTGAATAATGTGATAAAGCAGAATTATTGTAGATGGCAGCAGTGCATAGGAAACAGGCAGTGAAAAGGCACAGGAAGTGGGACATGAGTGAAGAGGCAACAGAAGAGAATGGGAATGGAAGGTCCCATGGGAGAATGTGAAGGTCAAGGTACAGATTCAAGTGGTAGAAAAGACCTCACTAAAAACCAGCTTGGAGAAGAAAGCAAACAAGATGCAGCGAGAACTAATCCAGTAGACAGAACAGCAAGCCCTGTAATATATGGAGAAGTCCCTTTATCACTGACTTTCATCATTTTCATGTTTCTATATTCCGAGACACTATATGCTTGAGTATTTAGGCAGAGGCTGAAAAGAAGGGTTTAGAAGGAACTGGGAAGCGATCTTCGTTACATCATCCCTCCAGCATACAAGATAACATAAAAAGTTCTTTAACATAGGACTGTTTTTCAAATCTGACATTCCCCAAATAGTCAGCTTTTTCAGGCCTGAATACCATTACATCCAGAAATCTATGTCAATCATAAACTCAAATTCAGTCACACACTATCTCAGAATGTTATGTGCTAAACACACTATTTAAAATGCTGAGCCCAACAAAATATTTTCAGAGATCAGAAAGACTTGTTTTAATAGAATAAAACCATTTACACATTTTCCAAAGTTGCAATGGAATTTAAAAAACATAAAGAAGACAAAATATGACATCAAAGTCATTTCTACAAAAAGAATTTTAGTATAGTTACTTAAGACTTTTTTTTTTTTTTGCGGTACCGGGGATTGAACTCAGGGGCGTTCTACCTCCGCACTACACCCCCGGCCCTATTTTTTATACTTTATTTTGAAACCGGGTCTCACGAAGTTGCGGAGGGCCTCACAAAGGAGAGAGAGAGAGAGAGAAACAGGGAGAGAGAAAGAGAGAGAGAGCTGAGGCTGGCTGCGAATCCGGATCCTCCGGTCTCACTTAAGACTTTTTAATAATACTTAAACTAATCCGAGCGTGGTGGCGCACACTTGTAATCCCAGTACTTGGGAGGCGGAGACCAGAGGATCCAGGTTCGCGGCCAGCCTCAGCTACTTAGTGAGGCCCTCGACAACTTAGTGAGACCCTGTTTCAAAAAATAATAAAAAATAGGGCTGGGGGTGTAGCTCAGAGGTAGAATGCCCCTGTGTTCAATCCCCAGTACCACACACACAAAAAAGTAATAATACCTATAACTATATTTGCACTATATTTGTAGACGATAACCAGGCAAGTAAAATATCAATATACTATCATTTTTTTCAAATTACTGAAAGTATGTACTTCACCTGATATGATAAATACAGGTACACAAAAGTAAAATTGACAACTTTAGATATAATAGTGAAACATCTTCAAGGGCAGGGACTATGTCACCTCTATTTCCCAAATAAGACCCAATACATAATAAGTATTCAAAAACGATCTGTGGATGGGCATGGTGGTGCACGCTTTTAATCCTAGTACTTGGGAGGATCTAGGTTCGCGGCCAGCCTCAGCAACTTTGTAAGGCCCTGTTTCAAAATGAAGAATAAAAAAAAAATAGGGCTGGGGGTGTAGCTCGGAGGTAGAATGCCCCTGGGTTCAATCCCCAGTACCAAAAAAAAAAAATCTATGTAATAATTAAAGAGTCTTTATGTCATGTTATAACAACAACAAAAAAAACTTTTTTTGCAGTGAAATGCAGAAAAATGCAGAAAAGAAGAAAAACAAATTTAAAAATGATTTGTTGAGGACTTCAGACTTGGAAGATACTGAATACTTGAAAAATCAGCAATCTCCTGATTTCAAATCTCCCCCTCATCCTCCCTGAAGAACATTAAAACCAATAAAGAGGATAGATAAAGAAATATAGGCCATCTGTAGCATTTCTAAGAGACAGAGTTAGATTGGCATCAGATTTCTATGTGTATGTGTGTGTCCAAGGATAGAACACAGGGGCATTCTATCTCTGAGCTACATCCCCATCCCTGTTTTATTTGGAAGCAGGGTCTTGCTAGGGTGTTGAGAGCCTTACTACATTGAACCTGTGATCTTCCTGCTCAGCCTCCCAAGTACTGGGATTGCAGGTGCCACCACACCCAGCATAGCATCAGATTTCTTGAAAACAACATACAAAGGAAAGCAATAGCAGAGTAAAATATTCAAGTAAAATCTTCAAAGAAAGAAAATACAAACAAAACTTTATACAAAATCAAGGCCATAGAAAAAACTTTTTGAATGCGGCACATACTAGGGCAGCAGTCAACAAACTGTGGTCCCTGGGCTTGTTAAATAAAATTTTTAGGAGGTTATTGGTTAGGACAGAGCTCCTGCACTAGGCCCAACAGTTCAAACTAAAATGGAGTCACTAATGTTAAAGTTCTAACTGAACAAGCTTCTTTATCTGACCTGAGAGGTCAGGAGAGTGAGCAATATCATAACAGCCAAATTCCCATACAAACCAGTTTTAGCCAGCATAATAAAAAGGTCCCTTATACTTAAACCTTTACAAAGAAAGCAACTTTGAAACAACCACTCAGTTTTTTATATTGTTTCTGCTTTTCCCAGCCCTTTTCTGTCTATAAAGTCAAACTCTTCTGCTCAGCTCAGCGCAACAGTCATCCTATTTTATATGAGGTGTTGCCCCATTCTAGAATTGCAAATAAAAGCCAATTAAGATATTTAAACTAAATTTGTTGTCGTTTTGTCTTCTGACAGGCTGAATTCAGCCTGCCATCTGTTTTTGTAAATAAATTTTATTAAACATACCCATGCTCACTTATTTATGTGTTGTCTCTGGCTGCTTTCATGCTACACGGCAGTTGCACAGTTCCAACGAAAACCATCTGGCTCACAAGCTCAAAATATTTACATTCTAGGCTTTTACAGAAAAAGTTTACCAACTCCATCCTAGAATAGAGAATAAGCTTCATTCATCCAAATGACTAGAAAGCTTTGGTAGAAGCATTAGGGAAGGCATTTCATATAATTACAGGACTAAGATTAAAACAAGTGTGGGGTCATTTTCCTTTAAGAAAGCACAGGTTGTAATCCTGATAGCCAAAATAGACTCTAAGGTAAAAAACAAAAAACAAACAAACAAAAAAAAACCATTAAACAAGATAAAAGAGGAGACTCTTTTTTTCTTTTTTGGTACTGAGGACTGAACCCAGGGGTATTCCACCTCCAAACTACACCCCCAGCCTTTTTTTTTTTTTTTTAATTTTGAAACAGGGTCTTGCTAAATTGCTGAGGCTGGCCTCAAACTTGTGATCCTCCTGTCTCAGCCTCCCAAGTACTGGGATTACAAGCATGCGCCACTGTGCAGAGCTAAAGAGGAGACCTTATGATGTCAAAAGCCACATTTCATTTTTGGAATTGAGTAAGAAGCATAGATACTACACTTTAAAGATGTTGGTAAGAGTGATACCACTAAACATGGTAAAACAGGAGAATTCCAAAATTCTATTTCTCCAAAAAATTAGCAGATAATTTGGCTAAAAAAGTCATAATGATTTCTTTCAGAATTCTAGTATCTAATAAAAAAATTACAACAACCAGAAAAACATCTATAAAACAAGGAAGCTGCACAATTTTCTTAAGACAGTACTTTTTTTTTGCAATACTGAAGATTGAACCCAGGAGTATTCAACCTCTGAGCTATACGCCAGCCCTATTTTTTATTCTTTATTTTGAAACAGGGTCTCACTAAGTTGCAGAGGGCCTCACTAAGTAGCTGAGGCTGGCCACGAACCTGCGATCCTCCCTCAGCCTCTCAAGTACTGGGATTACAAGTGTGTGCCACCATGACCGGCATAAGAGAGCACTTTTAACTTACCTGCTTACATCCCCCACTCTGCAGCTCAGCATTGGCTGTGAAGACAACAGCCCACATTCCTAGGTTAGGTTCCCAGTACCAAAGGGAGCAATATAGACCTTCTTCTCAAATATGTGTGGTTGTGTGTTTTGATCTATCTGGATCAACTCAAGGGTTTGCCTTTGTTTCACCTGTCATGGAGCTAACCCAGAGCAGAAGCAGCTTCCCAGGGAGTCATCGTCAAAATTTGTGGGTTTTTTGTTTTTTTTTTAAGTGCTAGGGATCCAGAGCCTCATGTTTCATGTACTCTACCACTGGGCTACACCCCCAGCTCTGTCAAAAGTATGTAAAGGCACCTGTATTGGCCACAGTTATGAGGGGTAAGGAATAACAGTGAGGCAACCAATGGACCAAAAACCCATGAAAGAAGAAGCTGGAAAATGAGATATTTGAGGGGAAAAGGTCTTTTTAAAACTCCTGTGTATACTAAGGCACCTGCATACGTAGGGCTGGACACATGCTCTGAAAGACCTTAAACTTTTACCTCTGACTGACCTTTGAGCTCCAGGAAACAGCAAATAAAGGATAAGACAGTAAGATAGGTTGCTAATGGCATCACTGCCTGCCAAAGGAGTGCCCCCAACACAGAGCCAGTCTGCAAAGAATAAGAAAGTTTGAACATTTTTTGGTGTTTTTGTTGTTTGTTTTTTGGACTCCAGACCAGGGAAGTCTCTGGCAAACAGGTAGCTGCTACTTACTAAGTTCTTGGAAGAAAGACTTCAGTGGCCACACATGACAAAGAATAGAGATTAAGAATAAAAAGTTCAGATAAGTTCAAACTTAACAACCCAGAACAAGCAGCAACAACATTGGAGAAGGGATAAAATATATTTTCCAGAGTTGCCACGTTATAATATTCAAAATCTCTAGTTTTTACTAGAGAAGGTATGCAAAGGAATAAGAGTATGATCCATTCATAGGAAAAAAAAGAAACTAATTGAAACTGTCCCTGAGGAAGCTTAGACATTGGCCTTACTAAAATAAGATTTTAAATCAACTTTCCTAAATATACTAAGACTTGAAGGAAATCATGGACAGAGACCTAACGGAAGCCAGGAGATATTTGAACAACACAGAAAAACAATAAGTGTTGGAAATTATAAAAAAGCAACCAAACAGAAATAGTGGAGCTAAAAAAGTACAAGGATTGAAATGAAAAAATTACTAGTCGGGTTCAACTAATTCAAACAAGCAGAGAACAACTCACCAAAATTGAAGATAGGTCAATCGAAATTATATAGTCTGAGAACAGAAAAAAAAAAAATGAATATAGCCCAAAAGACCTGTGGGACACTACAGGGAGAGAAAGGAACAGAAAGACTTATAGAAGCAATAATGGCCAGGAGTTTCTCAGTTTTAATGGAAACCACTAATCAACACCTCTAAAATCACAATGAACTCCAAGTAAGATAAACTCAAAGAGACCCACAAGACATATTATAATCAAACTTTCAAAGACAAAGACAGAGAATCTTGAATGCACTGAGAGAAAAGTGACTCATCATGAACAAGGGCTCTCTAGATCTTCAGTTCCCCATTTGTGAAATTAGGAGGATATGACAATATTATAAGAATTTTATATGAAGAAAAAAACGAGTTGACATAAGATTACTTAAGTCCTTAATAAGTAAAGCAGCAGGCAAATCCAAAGCACTGTCATGACTACCAGCATCAGCATGAATATGCAGGTCCAAACTCACCTGATGATGCTGGATGTTTCTTATGTTGCATGAAAAGTTCTGGTAGAGCTGAAATTTATCAACATCTTTCTCATTTACCTTTTTTGAGGAAACTTTTGCCAGAGATGACTGGATACAAATGTATCTATTTTGACACCTGTTCAGATATACAAATGTTCAAAAAACAAGTAGTTATTAATATTTACTTTAGTAAAAAAATACATGGAAATAAGGATAGAAAAAGTTAAACCATTACCGAGTAAAATTTGTTTAGTGATGCCCAAATATGGAAATGATATTATTAACCCATCATAAGGACTCATGGCGGGCTTTCCCCCGCTCACCAAGCGCTATGTGCATATATGTCACTATCGCTATGAACTACATTATGATGTGAAACTATAATGCACCAATAAAAGTATAAGCATGCTAGCATATAGTCTACAGATTTGTCTACATATCAATTCAGTCCCCCCAAAATGCCTAAATGAATTCAGATACCATTTACAGTTATGCAAGAGATCAAAACTATCTACAGGAATTAGACCAATAACTTTAGTCTAAATAGCATTCTTCTCTAACCACTCAATTAGGCAGTCACAGTCAATTAAAAGCCCAAAAGAAGGGAAACAAAAGGATGTACTAGGACAGCTTCCAATAATTTATAAAATGGAACTAAATTTCAGCAGCATAATTACTTATAAAAGCACATTTTACAACCTGAGCAATTCTCCTACTTCAACTCACTGCTGCTGGGGCCACTGAAAATGCAGAAAAATTTTCTCCCTTGTAGTAACAAAAACACTAATGAAAAACAGCAATCAATTGGTTCATTATCTTTCATCTACTCTCTAGTCATACAGCTAGAGATATAGAGAGAGAAAGAGCAGATCTCTGGCAAAAACCTGTCTTCTCTTCTGATACATAGCAAAAAAAGAAAGAACAAAGTACACAAAAATATGGTTTTAAATTAATGTCTCTTAGCTGGGCGTGGTGGCGCATGCTTGTAATCCCAGTACTTGGGAGGCTGAGACCAGTGGATCCGGGTTTGCGGCCAGCCTCAGCTACTTAGTGAGGCCCTCTGCAATTTAGTGAGACCCTGTTTCAAAATAAAGAATAAAAATAGGACGGGGGGTGTAGCTCGGAGGTAGAATGCCCCTGGATTCAATCCCCAGTGCCAAAAAAAATTATTTATTTAATATCTTTTTTTAATAAGGCATAAAATTCATGATCCCAAGTAGGTCTAGCAAAGAGCTTTAATCTCATAAATTCAGACTGTGATGCGATGGATATGTTGCTCTCCTCAACAGTTAAAATTCACTTTGAGGTCAGTACTTTTATCCATACCTGATATCATCACACATGCTCAAGAAAATCCAACCACAGGCAAACACCACAAAGAAACATTATAAAATTAAGCACACATATCACAATCATCATGTTTACAAAACAATACTGAACTGGGGATATAGGTTGGTGGTAAAGCATCTGCCTAGCATTCTCAAGGCCCTGGGTTTAACCCCCAGTATCTCATACACACACACACACACACACACACACACACACACACACACACACAAAGATTTAATCTGTCTCTAGTACACATTATGTAATGCAATGGTTTTTAAACTGTGTTCATCAGAGCCCTCTACCGATGCGGCTCACTGTAAGGAGGATGAGTAGGCAGAGTTCCAGACTCCCTGCCCAGAATTCAATTAAAACAACTTTTCTTTTATCTATTTTATATATTAAGGTTCTGTTGTTTGAACAAAGAGATCTGCTTCTAAAAAAGAAAAGTGTGAATAAGTTTTTAATAAACACTGGTGTTAGCACTAACCATGTGACCCTTAACAGCATGAGTCCACAAAGCAGAAAACTCTATGGAAGAGTTACTCACAATTTCCGAATGAAATCAAGTGTGTCTTTGTCTTTAGCAATCATGTCTGCTAAAATATGCTGCACTCCTGTTTCAATATCCTGGAGTGCTGAAAGCCCTTTAGGGGAAGGGTAAGAGAACAAAAATAAAAAATATAAAGATTTGCTTTAAAGCCTATAATTAAGTCACATTAAATTAAATTCCAGTCAAAATAAAATCTTAAATTAACAAACTTAAGACAAAGATATCATAACAGTGACTAGCCTTCATATACAATAGAAACAAATCTCCAAAAGCAGTAATGCAGGCCCTTTACATAATACATTGCCAACTGGTAAAAATGCAGCTTTGGGGCAGCTGCCTGGTCTATTCCTAATTAAAACACTTAACTGATCATGGGACCCTGGAAAAGTTACTTGACTTCCCCACTTCAGATTCCTATAAAAATTGAATATAGTACCTCTTTCATAAAGTGGTTATAAAAAGTAAATGTTAAGCCGGGCATGGTGGTGCACACTTGTAATCCCAGTACTTGAGAAGCTGAGACAGGAAGATCGTAGGTTCGTGGCCAGCTTCATCAACTTAGTGAGGCCATCTGCAACTTAGTGAGACTCTGTTTCAAAAATAAAAAATAAAATAGGGCTGGAAGTATAGCTCAGAGGTAGAATGCCTTTGGGTTCAATCCCCAGGACCACGTACACACACACAAAAAGTAAATGTTATGGGAAATATGTATTAATAGAGTCATATCCCAAGGTATACAATTTCATTTGTTATAAAAATTCTCCCTTTTAAGCAATTTTATTAATATTCCTATTTTGGATTATGAGGCATTTACTTACATTTTCCCCAACCCAGTTGAATTTCTCAAATCTCATACACACAAAACCAGAGCTATTGTGCAGGTGTTCACAATTAAATTGCCTACCACACACACAAAACCAGACCTATTGTTTAGGTGTTCATCTTCACAATTAAACTGCCTACCAATGAGGCATTAGATTCTCTCCAAGTAGAGAGAACTTTCACCAGTAGTCTTATACATCATGACCGCTGTGATACCAACTTATATACTGACAGAGATCATTTGTATCACTTTCCTTCATTTCTTTTGTCTTTATTGTTCTATTTGTATTAAAGCTTTTTTGTTGCTGTTTTACATTATGGCTTGAATTATAAAAGCATTGAGTATCATGTATGTTTTTCTATAGTTTTAATGAGTAAGAGGTACTAAAGGCAAAAAGAACAGGAGAACAAATTTATTTATTTATTTTTTATTTTTTTATTTTTTTGCGGTACCAGGGATTGAACCCAGGGGCGTTCTACCTCCGCGCTACACCCCCAGCCCTATTTTTTTATACTTTATTTTGAAACCGGGTCTCACAAAGTTGCAGAGGGCCTCACTAGGTAGAGAGAGAGAGACACACACAGAGAGAAAGAAAGAGAGAGAGAGAGAGAGAGAGAGCGCGCTGAGGCTGGCCACGAACCCAGATCCTCTGGTCTCCGCCTCCCAAAGTACTGG
>PVJS01023833.1:0-29227 GCA_004027185.1 Glis glis
GGAGGTAGAATGCCCCTGGGTTCAATCCCCGGTACCGCAAAAAAAAAAAAAAAAAGAAATGTGTATGTATGAATATATATGTACATGTAGGCATATATATACGCATATATGCAAATTTACTATTAGGAAATCTATTTTCATATACTTTGTAATAATTCGCAATTTCACTCTTTAAAATAATTTTCTCTTTTCCTGACATTTCTTTAGCACTAATTTTAATTGTTTGATACATGCAATTCAGTACAATTCTCTGGAGGAAATCCTCTAGTTTAAATAGGTATAAAGGTGCACACTGGATTCTAAATTCATGTATTTCTAGTCTCTTACATTCACTAACATATAAAAGCAATCCCTTTTTGCAATGCATTTTCTACTTCTGTTTAGTATAGACAGCATAATAAAAGAATCCTGCATGATGTCACTTCTAAATGCATATTTTGTGTGTGATATTCCCATGATGTTCTTGTTTTGGGATTTTTTATTCTTAGGGATTAGACTTTGAAGGATAAGAAAATGTGTTAACTTTAAGAAGACCCAATGCCAAATGATACGCCTTCATCAACTGATTAGAATTGTCTTTCTATTCATTTTACCCTGATTTCATTTCCAATTATTTTTTTTAGTTGTTCAGTGCTTTCTAATCTTCTATAACAAAGGAATGGATGGCATATACACAAAAGAAAAAAAATAGAGCTGCCATTACTGAATTCCATTATTTTAGAGTCATTAACTCATGGTTGCAAACTCTAGTAACACAAAGTGTTTCCTCTGAAGAAAAGAAAAAAAAAAGAAAAGAAAACAAACAGTGATAACTATGTATAACCCTTGGTGTACAAAGACAAACACTATTTTTCCCAGCATGTGTCTAATCCCTCAGTGGTTTAAGCTTCTTTGTGAAAAGTTGATCACAATACCAACATCCTCCAACATTAACATAAGAATTGCTAAATTTAAAACAAAGACATTCTAATTTGAACAATAAAAGAAGATTGTGAGATATTTCTGGCCCTAGAGACAGAGCTTTGGGTCAACCTAGGATATGATTCTGAAGTGCCAAACCTGAGCAGAGATTAACTCTTTCTGAGCCAACCCATACCACTTTCTGTGTCCCAAAAGACACTGGCAGGGAATCCATGGAGATAGGAATACATTATTGCTCTTGCTTCAGATTTATCCTGGGGCCAGTCACTGTACACATATTTCATCCATCCTTTATTCCAACAATCAAAACTGAAGTGATTGTTACTTTAATGCCTAATCAAACTCACCCCGTTTGTGTTTTCTTCCACAGTTCACTGAAGAAGTAAATGAAACACAAAGTTGTTGACTATGACTGAATAGATTAACTAGAAATATTACTTGCTTCTAGATTCCCATAGTCTGCCATCAAAGTCAAAATGTCTCTGTGAACTACCTCTTAGGAGACTTGAAAACTTAAAAACAGTAATCATAAGGATAGCTGATAACTAACTGAAAAAGAAACTAAACCATACAAATAGGAAATATACACATACTTTCTCCCCATTAATCAGAATATTTGGAAAATGAGTCAATAGAAGTGCAGGGTCTTTTTATATTAAGCAAACTTGTAAACAGTATGCTATGGTTTTGTATGCCTGCCTCTTCCATTAACTTCTCAGGGGAGGGTGGGGCATCTGCTACTGACATGGTCCTGGTCCAGGCAATGAATGATATGGTCCTGGTTCAAGCAATGACAGTCAGATCCTCTAAAGTATTTAGATCCTCTAAAGTATTACTGTTCATTTGATCATCCCATCTTTCATAGGATTTCAAGATTGATGCTATCTCTTAGTACTGCCACTCTCACTGAACACTCAGTAGAAGACCCCTCTGTGTTTCCTATAGAAATATAGGAATGTTGGTTTATTATTCTCATAGTTTACACAAGCATCCGGTTACTACTGCATTACTGTATTCTGTCTTATGGAAAAATATGATTCTTCCCTGAAAATAGTTTTGCATAGCCTCCTAATGGGAAGTAGGAGTTGGGAACTAACACATTCAGGTCCGTGTAGTCTCTTTCTCTTATTTATATCAAAATATCAAAGGAGTCAGGAAACAATGTTTCTCCCCTTTTGAGTAGTCCCACACAGATACTCATGCCACCACCATTTGACTATGAAATCACTGCCTATTATTTTCACTGGGTGGATTTATTTGCTTTTATTTTCTTGTCTTAGCTATTGGTAATGACAATCACTTTGTATGTACAAATCTTTTTGGGTGCCATTGAGTCTTTTCTCTTCCTTTAGTTGATGCTAAAAGTTTTTCCAGCAATTTGGTCTATAATTAGTCTGTCATTATGGAAATTAGAAGCTGCATGTTAAAAATCTATATTTAAAAAAAGTTTTATTTTTTCTAAGGGTACAAGATGATTGGTCTAAAATTTTAAAAAAGGTTAGCAAGACTCTTATTAATTCTAGTAAACAAAGTGGCTGAGTGGCATTTTAACATATTTAGGTTTGATAAAAAGCCTTTTTGTCATTATAAAGTTGAAAAATGACTTGGCATATGCATTTTTCTATGTTGTGCTGCCATCACTAAATATAATAAAAAAAAGCAAGTCAGAGAGAGGTTGCTAATATTTATAACAATGTAGTTCAATACATCTATTAAATAAGAAGTTAGAGTGACAAAGAAGTGAAATTGAGGAGTTGAAACAGGCCACTGATCCTTTTATCTGGTTATAAACACACATACAAATCTCTTAAAAGACTTCCATGGCAAATAGTAATAATAATCTCAGCTACTGAGTTGTGTCCATTTCATAACACATTTCATCCCTTAATTCTTAAAGTAATTCTATAACATAGGATTCATTCTCCACCAAACCTCAAATGGACAAAGTGTCTCAACCCTAAGTTCCCACAACTCCTAAGTGGCAGAGCCCAGGCCCACGTTGATGTCAGTCACACTCTATTCACTTCCACTCTATCCACTGTGTTAGTCTGTGTAACGGCTTCATCATTCCGGAGGAGCCATTTCTCCACAAAACATGGTTCCACTAGCTGATTCATATTATCTCTGACAGCATAAGTTGCTTCATTAAGAAAATATTCACTGAGAAGTATAGATTGCTATAGTTTGGATTTGAAATGTCCCCCAAAGGCCCATGTGATAAAAGTCCAGTCCTTAGAAGGTGGTGAGAACCTTTAAGAGGTGGCACCTAATGGGAAATTTAAGGTAATGGGGGGTGTCCCAGGAGACTGTGGATGCCCCCCTTTCTCTCTCTCTCTCTCTCTGCTTACTGGCTGCCGTGAAGTAAGCAGCTTGCTCCATCATTGGCTCCCACCATGAAGTGCTGCTTCATCACAAGTCCAAAAGCAATGGAGTCAATAGACCATGGAATGTAACCTTGAAAACTATGAACAAAAATAAATATTTCTTTTTTACTTAAGTTGACTATCTGTTATGATTTGGCTTTGGAATGTCTCTTAAAACCTCATATGTTAGGTAATGCAGCAAGGTTCAGAGGTGGCTAGAACAAGTCACTAGGGGTATAACCTTGAGGACTACATCGGTCCCTGGCCTCTTCCAATCAGTCAGTCTCTCTCTCTCTGTCCTCAGCTGTCATGAGCTGAGCAGTTATCCTCTGCCACATGTTAATGCCATGAAGTTTCTGACTTGGAGCCAGTTGACCATGGACTGAACCTCCGAAATCATGAGCCCAAATAAATATTTTCTCCCCAAGTTGTTCTTGTCAGTTATATTGGTCACAGCAATAAAAAAGCTGACTAAACACACTATTTCGAGTATTTTATTAGAGTAATGGGAATCTGATTAACACATAAATAGACATATTACCTACCCTCATGTATTTTGCCTCTTGTCCAGAAGCAGATGTATTGATAGGGTTGGGCTCGCCTGCCATTCCGGTTAAACTGCTTCCTGCAAAGATATCTGTAAACTCCAATCATTTCTTCAAAAGCCCATTTTATACTAGTTGACACTTCAAAAAATATTAATTTCCAATGTCAAAATCAAAGTATAAAGTTAGAAGCATAATGAGTCTTATTAGAAATGAAATGTGTTATGTTCTTCCTCCCTAACTATTGGGAGAGTAAGCAGTCATTTGGTAGCAAGGTTCCAGATGACACTGAGATCCTTAAAAAATACCAGTGCACTAAGAAACACTGGACATGTGGAATCATTATGCCAAAATACAAAAACCCGGAGATTTTTTTTTCATTTCCCAATTCAGAGAACGTTAACTTTCCGTTGGACGAACTATTCCCAATGGTAGGTCTACTTTTTTATTCAACCAAATGAAATATTTTCTTTCTGGGCTCAAGCAAAAGGGACACGTGGGGCTGGATGCGATGGGCAACTTCTGATTATTTGATTGATGACAGGGTCTAGAAAAAAGTGAGAGGCCGAGTGGGCATAATGTCTCCTTCTCAGCGTTTCATGTGTGCGCACACATGCTCTCTCTTTCTCCATCTGTGTCAATGTTCTTTGTTTTATGTAGGAGTCAGAGAGGACTGAGGCCACACTTGGCACAGCGCACCGTGCAGCGCTCTGTGCCCATGGCTACTCATAAATATCACTTGATGGTGACGACATGGAATGTTAAGTACTGCAGTGGGACGAGGAGAGAACTGAAAAATTATGGAGCCTACTAAATCAAACCGGTATATTTAGTTATCTTTGACGAGTAATATAACATTTTAATAATAAGTACAACAAATAGCCCTTCTTTCCTTCAGAAGGTGATGAATCAGATGTCTGACCTCTTCACCTACCTCAAAGGAAGAAAACAGAAGATAATTTTACATCTGAGATAAATAGCTCTTCCTATTTGATTAACTCCGTATTTTAAGTCTGAGGGGTGTTCCAAGAAGTCTCTGTGGGTTCAAATGCACCAGAGACATATATATTTTCCCTTTCTTTGATCTTGGTCAGGCCACACCAATTTTTTAACTGCATGCAAATGCAAAAAGGAAGTCCTATCGTATTTTGGAAGTAGCCAAATTGAATAGCAAACCACACTTCAGAAGGCACATATTGCGTACGGTTGCTTTTAAGGAAGACCTCACCACTGTGTACTGCGAAGTTAAAAGAGGAACACATCATACTGTCAGAGGCGAGTGGGCTGTGTGAACTGCAAGCTCAAAAGCCTCGCAGTAATCTCCACACATGCTAAGTCTCAGAAAGTGGGACAGTGTCTCCTTTGGAGATGGGGAAAAAACACTCCTAGGTGCGCGAAGCTGACAACTCTCCACGAGAGATGGATGAGTCTTGGAATGTATTCTGCCTTCGAATAATTGTTCTGATGCTCTGCAAGGCATCTTCATTAGCTAAATAAATACCTTTGAGAGCAATTTTTCATTTGTCCAGGGAAGACTTAAAGTAACTATTTCCAGGAACCTTTAGTAGGTCAGAAGCTTCAAGGGTAAATTCATGTTACTTTGAAGATGCACCTAGTTTTCTGTTAAAAATGCCCTCTTAGCTATGCTGCACTTAAAAAAGAAAGAAAATAAATCAAGTATGCTGAACCTTAAAAAATGAGTTTTCTTCATTGTGTTGTTATCCTGACATTTCATTCTTGGTCACTCAAACCCCGGTTCACTAATACACTCAAAAGCCTGACTCACTTCACTTTATTCTACTGTTTGCTCATAACAGATTGTATAGCAGGCAAAGTTTGAAGGTCAAGTTTATCGATTAAAACCCGCAGCAATGAAGTATCTATTAAGCCGGGGCAACTGACTCCCACGTGGCTTAAGCCATATGTTTTCCTGGATGGGGTAGTTTTGACAAACATTGGCAATATTATAAGATTTCAACAATACAAAGGATGGTGCTAGCTATAATTTAAAAATTACAGTGCTCACATTCACAAGTTGAACATCTCTGCTTCACACTCTGCCTTTCATTTCCACAGTGTCCACTCTAGTTCTCATCCTCCTAGTCAAGTGTAGACTTACACCATGGTTTTTGAACTAGATTTTCTTTCTCAAGTCGTCACACCACCATTTTGACCTACCCGAATTAAAAAAAAAAATGTTATGCTGAATTTACCCCAAACTGATCCAAAAAGATGCAGATTGAATCACCTATATACCAGAGTTTGTTATCTTACATAATATTTGAATTGGCAGCCTCATAGTAATGCTAGATCATGTTCATAATGATTACACAAATTCTTCAGTTAAACAACAGTGTCTTTTGTGGATAAGTTGTTGACAGGTGTTGCCAAGTCCTCTGTTGGTTGACTTTCTTTTCTGTCTTCTTAACACAAAGTGTCTCAGTCTATTTTAATGTCAGAAACTTTGAATCAGGATAAAACAGTATGTTCACTCTTTTCAGGGGGGAAAGTATCAAAAGTTCCAAATTTTGTATATATTCACATGTGGTTTCTGGTTAAAGAATCTCTCAATTTAAAGTCAAGCCTTCTTGTCTGGGCCAATATAACAGTTACTTTTTAGGGTAAAATGTTCTTTAAATAAAAACAACCACAAAAGGTGATGTTGCATCAGCCTAGGAGGCTTGTATCAGAGTTCAAGAAAAGTTGTTATTTTAAAATCTCGAGTCTATTTTGTCAATGTTATCAATATTTCACCATATCTCTATATATGTAAGACTGTGTTTCCACCCTTACCAACTGCGGAGATGGTGGAGCTGGATGGATAACTTTAGCTTCCCTATGGAGACACTCTATAACTGTTGCTTCCCCTGGCAGCTTCTTAGTCTGGGGAAGCTCCCAGCTGTGGCTCCCCAGGGCTCCCTGCTTAAGCTCTCTGCAGCTGCTCCTCTCAGCAATGAATGGCTCCAGTCAGCAGTGGAATCCAGCAATTACAACCTCCTACTGCTGCTCCCCAAGAGTCCCATTGCTTTTCACATGCTCAAACAACCTCCAACAGCATCTCCATCTCTCAGGAGATGCACATTTGAGCATGCCTTTGTCAGCACTGCTTCTAAAAGACAGGTCTGATCAAGCTATTCCTCCAATCTGAAAAAGTTGTCCTGTTCCCACACCTCTCCCCAACCCTCATTCCACTTTACAGAACAAAACAATGCTGCCTCATCCTTCTAAGGGCTTCCTCAGCACTTGCTAAGACTTGAAGTAGCTCCTCACTCTGCTCTGAATGATATCCACTGAGGCAACTTCCCAGATTTCTGCAGCTAACCATCACTTCCTCCTTTGTCATTAAATTTCAAGCCCCTCTCCCAACCAATTATCCATCCAAAACAGGTGGCCATGACCCTCCAAAAAAGATGATGACTGTGTCCTTATGTGCCCTGCACATATGTCCATCCTGGCCCCTGTCCAACTTTAGTGTACTCATTTGCCTCCAAGTCAGTATTACCCCTTTGATTTGTAAGTTCTTTGATGGGAAAGGCTAATTCTTATTTGAGATCTTTGCTTTCCAACAGCTATGACAATGCTTCAGCACAAAGGAATGTTTGTGCCTAGGTTGCAAAAGAGTTTGTGTTCACTGGTTTACTGGAGAAGAGTACCAAATTGCTTTTCACTAGTTCACACACAAGGCGCAGGTGCAGCTGTAAAAATCAAGGCCCCGAATATTGCTGGACAGCTCATAGCTCCCAGGGTAAATACACTACTGCAGCTCTACATCCTCTCTGTAGGTTATTTTCCTTAAAGTTGCAGTCTGCCTAGATAATGAAAGACTGCTGTTTCCACTCATACCATTGTGTGTTTGTGGCTCTAATATTCATTAAAGATGCAACTGAAATGTTAATGATAATTGCACCCAAAAAGCTAATAAAGAGAAGCCCAAGGCTCCCATAAATGCCAACATTTAATAATTATGCATACTTTTAGCTTTCCCTCCTAATTTATCTTACTTTCTGATAATTAGTTTAGTAAATCTGAGATCCCAACATATGTGTAATTAATTTTAAAATTTGTTTTTAAATTTGCTTTTTCAGACTCAGGAATGAGATATATTTTTTCCAGAAGGTAAATAGGTCATTCTCTTTATATAAAATGGTTACCTATAGAGAGGATAGGGCTTAGAAACATGCCTCTTGAGAATATTTATGAGTAGGAAACACTTGAAAAGATGGGTTTCTGGTAGGATCCAGTGAGAAAAATAAAAACCGATCAAGGTATTTCAGTTCATAAGGGTATAGTACAGGGAGTTGTTTACACATGAGATGAACAGCTGAGAAGATAAAGCCTGTGAAGGAGAGGCAACTGAGAGACTTGGAACAACAAGAAGTCTGACATTCCCACAAGCTGGTATCATCACCAGAGCCCTGAAGGCAGGACTGTTTCTAGGCAGTCCCAGCCCCAGCATGGGGCTTCCTGGTCTGAGTGTTCCAACAGGAAGATGGGTTGTCCAGCCTCAGAGCCAAGGAGGAGAACAGCTTTGCAGGAGACACTGCCTGGGGCAATGGAGGGGGGGCAGCCTGACTTCTTCCTCCCTCCTCTCAATCTCTTGAGATACTTGCCAATATCTCCCACTGGGTAAATCCTGCCCGAAGTCAGAAAACAGTAGGATGGGAACACTCTCTTGATACAGAGCATAGCAAGACAGGAACAAAGAATGACTTTGAGATGGAATAAGCAAAAATTAGTGCACAATAGCTTTTATTTAATTTTAGGTAGCAATTAGTGTTCAAAAAAGGTGAAATTATTTCCAATTACTCTAGCTCAAAATCTTAACATTGGTATGAATTTATTATATCCTTTTCACATAGAATTTCTCCATGGGAAGGGAGAATAATTATTTTTCATAATATTTTACAAATTAACTTTATTGTCTATATAGTCTTAAAAATCTTTTGGAATCATTTTGAACAATATCAGTTATCCTCATTCAAAGAGAGAAAGAGGAGAGGAACTATCTGTACACTACTAGCTCTATGGAAAAAGAAAGGCCGTAATATCCATTGACTTCCTACTTGAATTAAACATTAATTCCAGACATTTTTAAAGTAGATAAACTTAAAATGAAAGGGTCCTAAGCAGAGGTAGTAGCAATACACATGTGTCACTTTACCATACACTGAGAAGTAGCTCTGACATCTATCCCTCTTCAACATCCCATTTTTAAGAGCTATTAATACACCCATATGCTCAAATCAAAACCTGAAAGGAGCTGGGAGTCCTGGCTCACATCTGTAATTCCAGTACTTGAGAGGCTGAGACAAGAGGATCACAGGTTCGAGGCCAGCCTCAGCAACTTAGTGAGACCCTGATTCAAAATAAAAAATAAAATAGGGCTGGGGGTGTAGTTTAGATGTAAAATGCCCCTGGGTTCAATCTCTAGAAACACACACACACACACACACACACACACACACACACACGCACACCGCAAAACACCCTGAAAGGATGAGTGAAATACCTAAGAGAATTTTTTGTTTAATTCTTGGCTATTTTCTAAACTTTAACCTCTTACTTGGGTTAGGCATTAAGATCCTTGACTATATTCTTTATAACTAACTCTGTGCCTTATGAAGTATATATTTTTCAAAATAACATTGCTAGAAGAAAAATATTTATTTTGTAAAATGCTGGTTTCTCACTTATTATTTTTTCACTACAACAATCACTATTCTGCATTTGTGAAAACATGGGGATTAGCAGAGAATAAGGATGCTATGACCTGGAATGAAAGTAAGTACCCTAACTCATGAATACCCAACTAATCCTTTTAATTTAAAAATTTCTCTTGCTATGTCAGCATTCCTGGTGTTAGTGCCCTAAAGATAGCATCAAGACATTAAGTCACAGCTTAAGCAAAGTGATTGGCATGAAGCCACTGAGAAACAAAAAAACAAAACAAAACAACAACAACAAAAAACTGTATACATGTATCCAACGAGCAAAACTCTCTGGGATCATTAACATTTATCAGACACTCATCTGGATGTTTGGGAGTCTGAAAGTATTAAGATTCAGTCTTCATCCTCAAGGAGTTCATGTGGGTTCTAACTTGAAGTTCATGGATAGATTTAGGGGGTTTGTGAGCCTGGTGCTCATGTAAGGAAATATGTAAAATGTTAAGGGTATGAATATTTTACTAGAGACAAGGTTGAGAGATTTCATCAGATTTTCACATGGGTTCATGACCACAAACTGTTTAAGAACCACTGGGATAAAGGCAAACCTACTATTATTGGTTAGAAAGCCAACAGCTTAGGGCAGGTGCAGAATCGACCTTCCCTGAGTCTCTCTACTGCTCTTGTTAGATTATTAACCCATTTCTTCTTGTTGAAGAAATGGGAAGTGAAGTATGGGGCACAGGGACATTGGTCCATAGATTACTGTGATCCTGAAAAGTGAACTTTGCCACTAGTCTCAATTGTGCCTACTCTACCCAGGACATAACAGATGGTTAATTCTTATGTTTCTGCTACAAATCATAAGATAAACAATATCATTAGCAGACTTAAATTTTCTCCTCTGAAATACTTTATCTTTGCCCTAAATAAAGGTTACAAAGCGTATGTCATTAAGAATGTAGCTAATGAAAATAGAAAAAAAGCATAATTGTCTCTGTAATAATATCTTAATTATGCATGATTTGGGAAAGAAAACAGAAAAGTATTACATAGATCAAATTACATTACACTGACTTCCTAGAACATAAGTTATTCTATCTGACTTAGATTTTATTTACAGCATTTCTTAAAATAAATGAGCTAGCTAGATGCTGATAATTTTTTCTTTATAGAGAGATTTTCACAGTGATAGCACACATTACACTGAGATTTGACATGTACTACTTACACAGTTATTTTCTTTGTTTTTTGTTTTTTTTTTGTAGAGGGGGAGAGATATTTTGTGACAGGTAGCAAATATAGCCATTGTATAATTCTCATACAAAACAAAACTCAGAATTACTACAAAGAATCTGAAAATGTGTTCAGTATGAGTTTTGGGACACATCAAACTATGTGCTTCAGGAACTGTAATAAGTACCCAGTAATCCTTAAAGGGACCTTTAAGGGCAGCAAATCTTGCTTAACGGGTTAATTACTTTAAAATATTGTCAAATTGTATTTTGAACTGCATGTTATCAAAAAAAAAAGAAATACTGCTTATCTTGGTATCAGAAGGAATAATGCATAATGTTCCTCTTCTTTCTTATATATTCTATTCCCTGATATCTTATTATTTAATTCTTTTTTTTTTTTTTTTGCGGTACCAGGGATTGAACGCAGGGGCGTTCTACCTCCGCGCTACACCCCCGGCCCTATTTTTTATACTTTATTTTGAGACCGGGTCTCACGAAGTTGCGGAGGCCTCACTAAGGAGAGAGAGAGAGACAGAGACAGAGACAGAGAGAGAGAGAGAGAGAGAGCGCGCGCGCACATGCGTGAGCTGAGGCTGGCCGCAAACCCGGATCCTCCGGTCTCCACCTCCCAAAGTACTGGGATTACAAGCGTGCGCCACCACGCCCGGCTCTTATTATTTAATTCTTGCCAAGGTGATTCGAAAGATAAAAGTAAGCTGGGCATGGTGGTACACTCCTGTAATTGCAGTACTTGGGAGGCTGAGACAGGAGGATCACAGGTTCAAGGACAGCCTCAGCAAGTAGTGAGACTCTCACCAACCTAGCAAGACCCTGTTTCCAAATAAAAATTTTAAAATAGGGCTGGGCATATAGCTTGGAGGTAAAATGTCCCCAGGTTCAATGCCCAGTACCCCCCCCAAAAAAGGTAAGAGTAGGGAAAGATAAAGTAGGGAAAACTGCTTCTCATCAATACAAACTATACCACAAAATACACATTTGTTTCCTTCCCCTCTTTTTATACCCACTCAAAATACCCACTCGTGAGCAGGTACAGGCACTGAAGTGGTGGGCATGGCTTCCTAGTGAGCAAAGAGGCTAATTCAGACCCCAGCAGGGCTCCCCTTTGCTGTTACCAACTCACAAAGCTCCTGTGGGACTCAGATGGAAGCCAGCAATGCAGGGCAGCTTTTGATGTTGTTTTTCTTGCTCTGTCCTACCTGTCTCTCATTAGCAAATGACAGTGTATTGAAAGTTCATAAGAAAATACCATAAACTTGTTTCCTTGAGGGCAGTAAGGAGTACATTATGGATTTTAGCACAGTATTAGTCTACAATATTGTTCTAATATCAGATCTTACATTAGATAGTATAGAAAACTTCATGTACTAAATTTTGTTAGGTAAACCACTACACTTATAGAGGAAACAGTTTCAGAAGAAAAATGCTACTTTTTGAAATTTACATTATCTTTCTGCTTAGTTCATTTACCTCAATTGCAGAAAAAGAAATGGAAGGAAGAAAGGAAGGAAGGAAGGAAGGAAGGAAGGAAGGAAGGAAGGAAGGAAAGAAGGAATCCAGGTGCAATGGCACATGTCTGTAATCCCAGTATTTGGGAGGTTGAGACAGGAGGATTGCAGGCTCAAGGCCAGCCTCAGCAACTTAGAGAGACTCTGTTTCAAAATAAAATAATAAAAAAGACTGGGGGTATAGCTCAGAGGTAGAATTCCCCTGGGTTCCATCCCCAGTACCCCCCCATAGCAAGAGAGAGAAAAAAGGAAGAAAGAAAGGAAGGAAGGAAGGAAATATAATTCAATTTACCTTATTTCTTATGGACCATACTAGCTAAAACAATCATCTATTAAATGTCAATATATTTACAGCTAGAAGTGAGACAATGGTGTCCCAGCTGCTAGACTGAGACACCCTGCCTTGTATCCATACCTATTGTAGCCAGACAACATTGCATGAAAAGAAAACAGAAAATGTAGGCCTGAAAAATGCATTTATTTTTAATTTCTATGCAAAATTTCATAGGCACAGACGAGTGGGCCAGAGTTTATTTGCCAAGGTATTTTGGGGGAATAATCTTGCACAAATGATACCCGAAAGACTTATTTTTCCCAAGATTGGGCATAATTGTTCTAAACTGCTTAGATAGCAGACCATTATCCCTCTAGACCTCAGGAATACTATCATATTTATTTCAACAGATTAAATATTTTCTACTAGATAAAGGACCTGGAGAATATAATGATAGTCCTATTACCTACTGATAAGCTTATCTTCCAAAATGCTACTAAGTTTCTATCTTCATAAATTGCAAACATATATATTTCAGACCAACAAAAATAGGGAAATGGGGTGCTTTTAGGTATGATTCCATTGTAAGAACTACCATGAGCTTAGTCATATCATCTATGGAACTTAATTGGTCTTTGGCCCTGTGATTGGCAGCAATCCTGTATTAACTAGATTCTGTGAGCTTAGTATAATTTGGCTCCCATTGGAATCAGCAGCATACTGTGAATTGGAGTAAGCAAAGAATGGTTTACAGTAGTCAGGTAGGAATTCCTTGCAGAGTGAATGACAATGCTATGTTTTCTCAATCAACATAACTATTATCTTAATTATTCAGTGTCATTTTAACAAATATTTTAAAAGTAATGATGAATGTTTTCTTACAGGCAGATACCATGTGTGTATCAGCACATGTAAGGTGTTCCTAGAAATTCATCTCTCTTATCTAGTTAATGCTGTAAAGATATAGATCATAGGAAAACTAAGGATACTTTGTAAAGAACATGCCTCTAATTTCTACTTGTAGTAGCTGCCAACAACTCACCTTTACCTGTTATCTAAGATTATATTTTGTAACTATTATATCTTGTAGGTATGCCATGAAGTTACATTCCTTAAAGCTAAAGGTTCTCTGGGTAGGGTAAAGATACTTAACAAAGTTATGGAGCCAATTTTATTTTCATGTGGTTTATTATTTCTCTACATACTAAAAACATTAGGAGCATGTGTTAGGGATCTGTGTCCTTTTCGTTTTTGAGCATGTGTAAAAGTAGGCTCTTAGGTACAATTTTCATCTTCCCCTCAGGTATAAGAGAGCTTAGATAAAACAGAGTGGGAGCCTGAGCTCTCATTGCATGCAGGCCATGACGACTTTGACATTTGTGGGCTCTGTGAAACTTTTCCTCATGATGATAATTTTTCTTTGGTTTCATTTTGTTGCTTGTTGAAAAATTTGAAGTGTTCACTGTTGCAGAACAATGCTTTGTGTTTTCTAATGCACATGGTATTTTGATAGGCTTTTCTGACCATTCTTCCCCTTTGGGTCTTTGGGGGAAGGCAGGCCCATGTCCTAGGATGCCCATCAGCTCAACCTGGAAGGGAAGTGTGGGGTCTCTGTTCTGATGTGTACCTTTTCAAGGCTGTAGTATTCAAGAAAAGAATTTTAACATTAAATTAAGATGTGATGGTCTTTAAAGAATATAGATTTGTACTTGTGGCCACAAGGGATAGTTGCTTTCCTGATACTCATTGATTGGTAAATATACTTCTAAAGTATCTGCACTTGATATTATAAAATTAAAGACTCCTTGAGAGAAATTACATTTGTGGAGGTCTGGCTCAGGATGGACTGTTTCCAGAATTTATTCATAGATTAAGGTAATAATCAAAAAGCTATCTCTGTGTTATTAGACTGGCATCTTGTTGAATTTATTTTTTAATTTATTTTTGCTTCCCTGCACTTTAGATTATATATGAAGGAAAACCTGGTGAGTCTTGTGTGCTTATAACAGTGACTGCTGAGACCCTCCTTACATCAGTGACTCTGAGATGACTCACAGTAAAAACACTTCTCTGCTCCAAACAACAGGAGCAAGGTACTAGGAAAAATGTTTTAACCTTATGGACCATGAAATGAATAACTGATTCTGTTTTTCCTCCCTGTGTTGGCTGCTACAGATATTAGAACTAAGTATTTTACAGAACTCTGAAAGTATACAGGTATCATGACATAAATTTTGTAATTTAACTTCACCTCTGACTGCATCCCACTCTTCCTTTATTTATCTTTTGCCTCCTGTTTCTCCTATGGGTCTTGGTGTACTGAATACTCCTTTTAAGGCACTTTAAATCCCTTCCAACAGAAAACAAAATCTTAATCATAAATGGTGTTTGTGTTGTCTTTCCATTTTACGAAGGCTTTCTCAGAACACTGACTAAGACACATCAGGACTTAACAGTGTTATAGTTTGGGATGTTTAGGTAGCTGACTGTGAAACAAGACAGAGTTTAGAGTGCAGGATATTTATTAGGACATATCTTTGAGACAAAACCCTGGGGAAAAAAGGAAGAAGATAGGACTAAAGGGAACAAGAAGTTGAGCTGCAGTACATGTTGGGTAACAGTCTCAGCTGCCCCACTGGAAGCTCTAGGGCTAAAATGTCCCATCAGAGTTACCCTATATTAGTCTGCAAGGGAAGGGTCTTTATACCCTCTGCCTCAATTAGTCATTGGATATTGGTTATTCTAGGCAGGGCTTGACCTTGGGTGAGGTGGCTTTCTGCAGCTGAGAATATCCCCAAAGGGCTGACCAGTGACTGCTGTCTGCTGTCAAATTCCCAGTAGCTATGGAAACAAGCCCATCCTTGAAAAGGAAAATGCAGCACTCCATCTATCTCAGGTACTCCAGGTAAGTCAGATACCCTGAGAAAATGACAATATTCTAGAAAATCCACTTATCCTCAAGAAGTTATTTTGGTCATAGAGTTATGTGTTAGTCAAGTTTTCTACTCTGCCCAGAGAACACCTAGAGTATTTACCTGAAAGGGACTGAGCTGAGTCAAGAACATGTCACATACTCTTATTTAACATACACTATCTATGAGTGTCTGTTTTGTGCTATATATAACCTTGTCTTTAGACTTTATGGAGAAGTCAAAGTAGAAAGTGTCGCAGACATATATTCAAATAAGCACCACTGATATTCCATGTACCCTATCATTTTAGTATTATAATGGGGAGCTCCAGCTTCATAACCAGCTCTCCATTCTTGCACACTTTTTTCTTTTTTGTGGCACTGGGGATTGAACCCAGGGTCATTCTGCCTCTGAGCTACATCTCTAGCCTTATCCTATTTTTATCTTGAAATAGGGTCTCACTAGGTTGACGAGAGTCTCACTACTTGCTGAGGCTGTCCTCAAACCAATGATCCTCCGGTCTCAGTCACCCAAGTAATGGGATGATAGGCATGTGCTACCATGCTCAGCCATTCTTGCACATTTTTACAGTCACGAACAAGAAAGATTGCTCTTAATAAATGCTGCATCACAGCCGGGCGTGGTGGCGCATGCTTGTAATCCCAGTACTTTGGGAGGCAGAGACCGGAGGATCCAGGTTCGCGGCCAGCCTCAGCTCTCTCTCTCTCTCTCTCTCTCTCTCTCTCTCTCCTTAGTGAGGCCCTCCACAACTTCGTGAGACCCAATTTCAAAATAAAGTATAAAAAATAGAGCCGGGGGCGTAGCGTGGAGGTAGAACGCCCCTGCGTTCAATCCCCAGTACCGCAAAAAAAATAAATAAAAAATAAATGCTGCATCACGTGATTCAAACTCTGAATAGTTAGGTAATTTGATTTACCAGCACCATATTCTATAAAGGTACTGAAAATTTTTATTTTCTTAATAAATATATATAATCCAGTTTCTGCCATCTGAAAACCAAACTCCAAATTATTTCATTCTTTAAATTCTATGAGTACAGAGATTGTTCAACTCAGTTGGAAAAAAAATATGTACAAAGGAATAAAATCTACTTTAGTTTGCATGTTGCTCAGTATGAGTTATGACATAGTTATCATTTTTTAATTTAAATACTTTTTACTCTCTTAAATCTGAAGCAAATAATCACAGTAGGGTTGCTTTTTGTTTTTTTGTTTTGTTTGTGATCTTGTTTTTCTTTTTGGTTTTGACTTGAAGATCTTCTGGTTTGAGTCCTCTTTCAAGTGAGAAAACTAGTGTTCAGAAGGAAAATTAAGGATTAGAATTCAGGTTTTCTGACTTCTACTCCAGTTTTTCCTTCCCTATTGCTCCATTCATTTATATTAATAGCTGTAAGGAATCAATAGCACCAGCGAATCTCCACATTGTCTGTGTTGGCAAGATATGCCCTTTGTTATCCCCTTTCTAAAATGAGGTGTTTTTTTTTTTTTTTTTGCGGTACCTGGGATTGAACCCAGGGGCATTCTACCTCCGAACTATACCCCTGGCCCTATTTTTTAAACTTTATTTTGAAATCGGGTCTCACGAAGTTGCGGAGGGCCTCACTAAGTAGCTGAGGCTGGCCGCGAACCCTGATCCTCCAGTCTCTGCCTCCCAAGTACTGGCCTAGAGCCCTTGAGTATCAAGTCGCAACAACTGGAGATGAGCTTTGTTTTAACCAATCAGTGTATGTTTGACATCAGTGATTCATACCAGCTTCCCTCAAATGCAGAGTTTCTTTACCTTGGTGAATAAAAGATTGACAAATTGTTAGTCAAAAAGCTTTATGCTTCACAACTATCCTGATACACCTGAGTGCCAGATAACCTAACACATTGAGACTAAAGGGATGTGCACATCAGTTTATTTCTGTTCATTGAGAGGAAATGTAGCCTAAGTGGGACTGACTTTTTATGACATTTATTTAGTTCTTGAATTGACTGACAAGCCTATTAATGTATTCCCTGAACTTTATTAATGTAATTGGAAAATAGCCCACATGTCAATCAATTTGTAATAAGTAATTATGTTCATAAATGCTGTAAAATTATTAGCTTTTAATTTGACCCAACCACATACTTTCAAAGTAGTAGCATAGATTTTCTTTTTCTAGAGGAACAAAATATACTGACAAAACATTCAATAAGTGCATTCTTGGCTTATTCCAAAGTTCACCATTATCAAATGGCCAGCAAAAATGAGTATTACCATAATAAGTCATATAATAGTTTTAAAATTTTTCTAATAGTGTTAAACAAACTATGTAACATAAAGTTAAAAAGAAGTCCTATGGGAATTGAACATGTGCCTGGGTAAGACTTACAGTCCATACTCTGGTTTAAAAAGAGATGGCTAACATGGAACAAGAGAGAATGGTAAAAGGAAAATGGGATATACTTATTATTTAGAAATATAACATTTCAACTCCCAACTTTATAATGTCCAAGCAAAATGTCTGTATCTTAAGTGACTCAAATATATTATTGACCAAGTACACTTTTTCTCATATAATGAAAATCTTTTGTAGTCTTTGGTCTGGAAACTCAGGTCAAAAGGCAAAGAACTGAACAAGAGAACAAATTAGATGTGGATAACAAAAAAAAATGTGCATGTGTTTTGTACTCTCATATTGGCTTTCCAAACAGGACAAGCTCTTGCCCTTTGGAATTCCTGAGTAATCTCTAAATAAGCACAGACTCGCCGGGCGTGGTGGAGCACGCTTGTAATCCCAGTACTTTGGGAGGTGGAGACCGGAGGATCCGGGTTCGAGGCAAGCCTCAGCTCTCTTGCTCTCTCTCTCCCTGTCTGTCTCTCTCTCTCTCTACTTAGTGAGGCCCTCCGCAACTTCGTGAGACCCGGTTTCAAAATAAAGTATAAAAAATAGGACCGGGGGCGTAGCGTGGAGGTAGAACTCCCCTGCGTTCAATCCCCGGTACCGCAAAAAAAATAAATAAATAAATAAAAAAAATAAGCACAGACTCTTGTGAAAACTTTATCATATTTTTATTTATTTATTTTTTATTACTTTACTTTTTTTCAGTACTGGGGATTGAACCCAGGGGCATTCTACTTCTGGGCTACACCCCCAGCCCTATTTTTTTAATTCTTTATTTTGAAACAGGGTCTTACTAAGTTGTGGAGGGGCTCACTAAGTAGCTGGGGGGCTAGCCGTGAACCCAGATCCTCCTGTTTCAGCCTTCCAAGTACTGGGATTACAAGCGTGTGCCACCAGGCCCAGCTTATCATATTTTTATATGACAAACTTTAGTAAGCAATAAGAAAAACCATTGAAGAAATTCAATGATTTTTTTTCAATTTATACTTTCCTCCTTGAAGCAAATTGTTTACTTAAGTTTAACCATATTAAAATGTAAAAATATTTAGTAATAATTGAAGTTGTGTTTGAATTCAGGTTTACTTTTATGTAGGTGAATACAGATCAATCAGAAAAGTTATAGATTAACAATCTTCTCCAGAATTAAGCCATGTACTTGATAAAATTTTACCCTCAACTTACTGAAGGCTAAAGTCAAATATGGCACAACAAACTCATTCACTTGACTTTCCCAGTAGTCATTAAACATGCATACACTAGCACCACATTATCATATAATTTGTTATTAATTTTACTTAGAAATACTGCAATGTCATTTTGAGTTCCATAGAGCACAATATTTCTATACAACCAACACATGATTAATCTGTAGGGCACAAGTAAATAATGTAAAAGGGCAAAAATACATACTTTCCATTTTCCTAGAATTATAATTGCATTTTTTCAAAAGTGTTTGTACTGGGGGTATATAAGCTTTCACACTTTAGTATGCAAGAGAAGCAAAATAGTTGGATGATTCGGTTTGTATTTGGAGATTATAAGTTAGCTAGCACGATTTATAATACACTCCAAGTAAATCAAAGTATAAGGCATGTGCACATACCTTTCTTTTAATTACTCTATATTTAAATAAAGTTATTCTAGAAGGCTTACACTTTTCATTGTGACTCAAATCAAAGTAAACAGAAGTTGGATAGAGACAGAATATTGGGAGACCATTAGGGTAGAGAAAGGGGACTCATGGAAGGGAAGATAGAAGGGTGGGAGAGAAACTGGGAGATAAAATTGATTGAATTGTGTTTTTATGTATGTACCAATATGCAACAATGAAACCTATCATTCTGTGTAAATAATATAATTTATAATTATATAATATATATTATTTTAATAATATGCACCAATATAAGGATGGCTCAAAAAGTTTAATATTCCAATGAATCTATCCTAGGTTTTCAAATATTTAGTGCAACATATTAATTACAGGATCCCAAGGATTTATTGAAGAGATGATTCAAAGGAAGATAGGAAACAAATGTGGTATTACTAGATATTTCTTGATTTTTGTAAGTGGGGATTTCCATGCCTACGATATCCACTAGAATTGATGATGTCTGAGAACTTAATTCTCTGAAGAAAATGACAAGATATCTTCCAGTAGTGTTAATGACTTCCAAGTCATGTTGACATCTAAATAACAAAAACTTTTAAATATAGTCCTTCACAATGCAGCATTTCGGGAAATGCTTACCTTGCACAGTTAGATGCACCTGCATTGTTCTTGGTGTATGTTGAGTCTGAACAGAACACGTGTACGGGCCATCGTCTGTCACATCTACATTCTGTATCTGGAGACTGTAATCTCTTTTATTCAATGTTGAAATTGAAACTCTAGGATCCACTGACCACTTATCACCTCCGGCAAAAATAATACTTGACCGGTTCAGCCAGGCACCCTTTGAAGCTCCATCTTCCAAATAACACCTACAAATTACCAGAGACAGAACACTGTTAATCAAAATGAAAATGAGAGACAACATTATCTTTGGTCTGAGTGTTATTTTCTGTATGCTGAATAATGGCATAGCATCAAATGCAAACATCAGACATAAACCCAGGAGGTTGCACATACTGACGCATCTTCCATAACCAATACAAATGTAAAACATTACCTGCATACAGTTCTTTTTTTAAGTGTGTGTGTGTGTGTGTGTGTGTGTGTGTGTGTGTGTGTATTTCAACACAGAAAAATCTCCTTTCTCATTCTGCCTGAATAACAAATAAATCTAAATGAAGTTTTTCATTCGAATAACAATTTTCTACATCAAAACACATTTCTTGGTTTGAAATTATAAGAAGTGGAAAAGGTCTATGAGTTAGACTTGTTTAACCCAATCCAATTCTGAATATAATATACCAGATGTAGAAATCACAGGATAGTGCCAAATGTGTTAAATATATTTAAAAAATATTTGCCTAGTGGAAAC
The DNA here is from genome assembly GCA_004027185.1 of Glis glis. Taxonomy (NCBI): domain Eukaryota; kingdom Metazoa; phylum Chordata; class Mammalia; order Rodentia; family Gliridae; genus Glis; species Glis glis. The sequence goes on from PVJS01023833.1 coordinate 20,822, forward strand.
TTGTACACCGAAACTATGAACTTCATTTTATTGATAAAAACAATACAATGCTTTTACTGATAGTTGCTGTAATGAAGTGTAGCAAAGCTAATATAAGACTTCCAGTAACAAAGTTTTGCTGTCTTTCCAATAAATTGTCCAATATTTTTTTCTAGGAAGTATTTATCAACAAACATTAATAAGGTATCTATTTATGAAATCAAATGGTATTACTCTTTTTCTCTAAAAGTTTTAGTCTAGTGAAGAAGATAGTTAAGCAACCAATTATTATCATATACAAGAGAGAATATTTTGATTAAATCATACACAAGATACATGAGACACAGAAGAGGGTTATTTGATCTAGAAAAGGCATTAGGGGTGTAGAGAAAGCTTTCTGGAATAGGACAGGCCTGAGGTAAGAAGTGAAAGACACTGGACTATTGATAGAGGAACTAACATGAGGGTGGCACCAGGTAAAATGTAAAATCTAGAGAGCCAGGAATTTCATGGAAATACAAATAAGCATACGAGGTATGAGAGACAAAACTGGAAAGATAAACTAAAGCTGGATGGTGATGGCAAGCATGATGACAATTGATGTATTTTAAGTCCAATTTTGAAGCCATTTATTCAAAGTCATATCCTATAACGAGATTCAGAAACACAGCTTTGTATCTAATAGAAGTCAGGCACTTCAAGATTGAGAACAGAAGGCTATGGTCATATGCCAGTGATTTTGCTGAGGCCTGGAATTCTACTTTTCATCTTAAAAACATTCTGTTACAAATTAAAGACTGGTTTTCCTAAATGAGTACAAAGCACAGCTACAGAATGAAAACACACATACATCGAAATAGTTTGACAACATTTCTACAGAATACCTTGGGGGATTGAACACAGTGTTTGAGATTGCTACAAAATTGCAAGCTGAAGGCAACAGGGCGGGCTGTTGCCAACTGTATCAAACTAATCACTGGGTGAAAAAGTAAGGAACAAAGTACACTGCAAAATCTAATTTTCAGACAGCTTCACCATGGACAGAATCCAAACTCCTAGAAGTCCTGAAGGTCATTGTTAATTGAAATTCTTTTCTTATGTATTTTAAAAAAGAAAATGAAACCTCCTTAATGATATAATTAAACAATTACAGTATATTGCAATTTTTAATAATATGCAGAAAGAAGATAGAAGGGACATATTTCTCATCACACAAGATCATGCTGGTGCTGGTATAGGGTAGGACTCTGAAATGCCACGTCTAAGACTGATAATTCTAGGACGTCATTTAGCATCTGGGTTTGCCAAGTGTTTATGGTGTGACTTCTGCATTCATGGCCTTCACATTTTATCCTATTGGGTGTGCATAACAACCCTGTAGGGTATGGATTGCTATGCCCTTCATCACTAGAAAATAAATGGAGATGTTTAGGTTAAATGACTTTCCCTAGCCACATGATTAGTGGGTGGTAAAGTTGAATTTCTAATCAAGTCTTTTCTTTCCACATCCAATGTCCTTTCCACTGTAATGCTGATCAAAGACTTTTAAAATGGGTTTCAGAAATGGGAAAATGATTAGAATGTTGCAGTTATTACCGCAAGTAATTTCTTATTTACTGAATGTGACCAACTGCTTAACCTGTCCTATTCTAAAAGAAGCAGAAAATTAATTATTAATGGATATTTTACCATGAACGTCTGATTTAGAGCACTATGCTGGGCATTTCCCTTTCCCAAGAGACAGTAACAGCTTTACCTATATCTTGGGAGTGTCAGGAAGACCACACACATTAAGCAGTAAGTCTTAACATAAGTATTACTCCTCTGTTCTGGCATTTCAGGAGCCATTACAAAAGAATAGAATTTAACTTCTTCACTGTGAAAGAAAGAAAGAAAGAAAGAAAGAAAGAAAGAAAGAAAGAAAGAAAGAAAGAAGAAAGAAAGGGGATGGGGTCCTTTTTGTCTCCTTGACTAGGATAAATAGATTTCATAATGGTCACTGGTCCCAACACAAAGTTTTTCAAGACATACATTAGGAAGACCACTTGAATGAGACTCAAAAAAAAAAAGATGCCTTTTTGTTGCTTCCTTGGATTTCTGCACACTTATTCTCAAATTAAAGATATGAGTTAGAACCTAAATAACTCAAGCTATCATATATGGAAATTTCCAAATTGAGAATAGTCATGGCTTTCTATTTTCTAAATTCATATGATACTTATGTGCTTATAGGTTTAAGGTAAAGTATGAGGTGATTATATAAAATACATGAAATAGGCCCGTGCGTGTGTATGTGTGTGCATCTGTGTATGTGCACACCTGTGTGCTTGGTTTATCATTATTATAAAAATTACTTGAGAATAAGAGGACTGTGTTTTCTACTTCTCGCCTCCTTTTTGCTCTCCACTTCTACCCTATTCGCTTTTTCCTTTACAACACAAATAGACACTCCTTGACATATGTATGCTATATTAAACAATTTAGTAAGGAGAGACAGTTTATAGGACATGATGGGGTGGGGGAGAGTGCCAGATAAGGGAGTGCGATAGCAATTTATTTTTCTACTCTGTGCACCAAAAGCTGTCTTTTTCTTAGTTTATGAACTCTGGTGTATATAAATATAAATATGTTGAAATCCTAGTCTCACAGAGTTTATATAGTAGCAAGCATGACAAAGCTCGTTCATGAATAGTTGCCATACAGAAGAGTAAGTGGTAAATGTAGTAATGAAACCGCCACTCCAATGGATTATTCTGAGAGTCTCTGGTTTCTGCCCATGACCCTGTAGCCAGGTTCTTCTCCCCACAATAAACAGAATGAACTTTTTTAGAGTTTAAATTAGATAACTTCCAGCCTTCCTAATTCATTCATAAGAAAAACACTGTGCTGATGGTAGCCAGCATGCCCCTGCGCAATTTGGTCCCCAAATGGTTTTCTCCCTCTGTCTCCTGCCCCTCTCTCCTACCTTGCTCTCAACTGGTCCTCTAGGTGTGCTTCCAACCAGCTGGCATGCTTACCTAAGCAAGTTTGCATTGGCTATTTCTTCTGTGGGGTCTTTCTTCTCCAAGAATGATGCACAACTTGTTTCCTATCTAATTTAGATCTTCACTGAATGGCCTAAGGTATTAAATAGCAGAAATAACACCACTATTCTCAACACTCTCATTAGACACACTATCTTTTTACTGGATTTCTTCCCCTCCTGGCTAGAAGATCCAGGGATGCTGTGCATTTGGTTGTTTCTGCATATTCCATGCGCCTACTCTTAATGGATAATAAATATAAATGTGTGTTGAGCAGAGGGATGGAGGGAAAATTCAGACACTTTTCGAAAAAGGAATAAGATAGTAAAGTATATCAAAATTCCCCAAATGCAACCTAGTTGGGAAAGCAAAATCACATCCACATACATGATGATAACATACAATTACATGCAAATAATGCATAGCACAAACAATAGCTGTTGTATGATACCAATAATGTGCTAAGCAACCTGAGTTAGCAAGTAAAGTTCTGAGCTCAACATTCAGTGAACAGAGGAAAATGGTAAGTGAGGGGCAGAGGGGGGCAGGGCTCAGGGGAATGATCCAACAGTACACATTCATACTTGAAACAGGAGGAGCTACACCATTTGACTATACTTCAGGAGTTCTTTTAAACCAGTAGACAGTCCACATAGTATGTGCTAGGCACTCTGTTGGGCACTTTACTTCTATTATCTCATTGTATCCTCACATAACTTTGAGCCTGTTACCACCATTGTCTTTATTTTACAGATGGAAAACAAAGGACTCATAGGTTGTGACCTGAACAAAACCGCAGTCACCTGCAGCCTTAAGCACCACGCCTCTGTGCAGCAAACGTGAGGGACTCTTCTCTCTCCGAATGGAGACCCTAGAGTCTAAGGCTGGCGAAGTGAGAGTGGTCAAATCACTAATGCAGCAGGATGAAACCACAATTCTCTGATTGCAGACTCAGATATATATTTTTCCCCCCTGGACTTCACAATGGAACAATTCAGCAGCTAGTGATCTTATGATCTCTTTGAAGTAGAGACAATGAAGTAATCTGAGTAGGAGCGCTCAATAATGAATATGTTCTTTAATTGAGTATGGCCTGACTTTTCTTGAAAGTGTTTTTTATTTCCACTTAAAAAAAAAAACTTGCTAGACTACCTACTTTGTAGGGAGATGTATAAAGAAGTTCCAAAAATATACTCCTCAGCAGAAGCTGTGTTCGCACCATACCAAATATCATGACAAATACTTACATATTCAGTCAATCATCTGGATGTTTTGTATACATAGTGCCAAACATCTGGCTATTGGAAAATGCACAGAAACATAGCTTGAATATTTCATCTTGTTTTGCGGCTGTTAATTATATAAACCCAGGCTGCAGGAGTGAAGGCTTTGCTAAGAAGGACGGCATGGCTGCCTCTGAACTCCTTTAAAGAGCCTGCTTCTAAATGATGCTACTTCACATTAGGCAGTTCCCAAGGGGTGGTATGAAGTCCCATTTGATGGGCTGCTAGTTCAAACTGACACTGGCATCATTCTAACAGACTCTGCCTGTGATACTACCTCCTGCGGTGATTACATTTGAAAGGTGGACATCAGAGAGTTTAGTGGAAATTAGCCTATTTAGGTTATTTATTATTTTTTAAAGCTCTGTTTAGAAAAAACAAAGTGTGTGGCTGCTAAGGAATGAGTTTCTCCTTTTATATTGCTAATTCCCTGTAACACATCCCAAAACATGAGCTTGAGAGCCATGATGGATATTCACAACAGCACGATTTACTCAGCTTTATGGAAAGAGATCAGCTCTTTTTCAAGATATACTGATAACAAAAGCACCTATTTAAGGCACTAATTAATAAAAGAAGGACAGTACCATTTTCCTTCGATTGAAAGCTAGACTGTATGAAAATGATGCTCCCATGAAAGGACTGTCCAATTTCGTACAGGGCTCTTTGTTGTATCACAAAGTCCTAAATTTGGCAGAAGGAGAATCTTCAAAAGCATATAAAAATTCAGAACCAGGGGTGGTGGCACATGCCTGTGATCCCAGTATTTGGGAGGCTGAGACAAGAGGATCAAAGGTTTGAGGACAGCCTCAGCAACTTAACAAGACTTTGAGGTACCTTTTGAGACCCTGTTTCAAATAAAAAATAAAAAGGACTGGGGTGGGGGTGGGTAGTGGTGCAGCTTGAAGGTGGAATGCCTCTGGGTTCAATCCCTAGCACCTCCCCCCCACACACACTTCAGATCCCTGTACAATCTTCATGCTAATTCTGCACACAAAGAAAATTTTGATACCCTGACTACTAGGTCAAAGTGAGGAGAGAAGTAAAGTGGAAATTAAATGGAACAGAACAAATTCTACCCCCTCTCCCAACTGCCTTTGATTTAAAGGCACTCTGTGTAAATCTACATAAATTTACATAGAATTTATGTATATATAAAGCATATATTTTCTACATAATAGCATTTTATTTATGTATATGCATTTAAACAAATTTGGTACTGAGAATTAAACCCAGGGATGTTCTACTTCTGAGCTGGACCCCCAGCCCTATTTTATTTTATTTTATTTTAATTTGAAACATGGACTCACTAAGTTGCTGGGAATTCCTTAAGTTGCTGAAGCTGGCCTTTGAATCTATTACTATCCTCCTGTCTCAGCCTCACAAGCAATAGGAATACAGGCATGTGCCACCATGCCCAGCTTCCATTTTAATATTATGATTAATCTAATATTTTAAGTTCTTTCTTACAACTAATCTGAGACAGAAATTATTATCTTTCTATGTTGGCAATTAATTGAGAAACTTTGTCAAGGATGGCGGGAAGTCAGTAATAACAGCAACTTGTTCAATGAGGTTCAATTATTCAATGAAGTACGTACCCTTACAGATATGTGTTATATTTTAAAATATATTTTCAAGTGAGACTTCTGGTGAGAGATTCAGTTCTACAAGTATCAGCTAAATACTGTCGATACAGATAATCTTAATGATTTACTAACATTAGTATGTGCCAGATACTTATCCGAACACATTATATGTATTTCTCAATCAATCCTCACAAAACTATTTGAGTAGGTACTATCAAATAATATCATTAGGCCCATTTTACAATGAAGAACATGAGATACAGAGACATTAAGTAACTTATAGATGGCATGCTTAATTGAAATTTGTAATGCATATAAATAACTTTATTTTGAGATTGCACTGAACCTCCAGGCCTAAGTACCTAGGTAATATTAATGTAACATATACATTTATTTTTATGATGGCAATCATGTCATGCTAGTCATATTTTCTTCTTATATAGTAGCAAAAGAAAAAATATCACACGAATAATAACATTGATTTATTATTTTGTAAGGGAAATAAATCTATTTTATTCTAGCACTTCTTTGAGATTATAAGGCTTTTAAAAATATCTTGGCCGGGCATGGTGGCACACGCTTGTAATCCCAGTACTTTGGGAGGCAGAGACCTGAGGACCTGGGTTCGCGGCCAGCCTCAGCTCTCTCTCTCTGTCTCTCTCTCTCTCTACCTAGTGAGGCCCTCCGCAACTTCGTGAGACCCGGTTTCAAAATAAAGTATAAAAAAAATAGGGCCGGGGGTGTAGCACAGAGGTAGAATGCCCCTGGGTTCAATCCCCGGTACTGCAAAAAAAAAAAAAAAAAATCTTGGATAAAGGATTAGAAGCTATCAACTACTAGTAAGACCGAATTTTTAAGACATTTTTGATAATCTAATCTAGAAGGAAAAAATCTGAAAAAAAGCTTTGCAATATTTGTTTGTATATAGATCTATACCTAATTTTTTCCTAAAAGCTGGAAACTTTAATACAGTAAGGTTATAGTAGAAATTTGTAAACTTTAGTCTTATTTAACACAAAATTTAATTGTTTAAGCTTGTGTGTGTGTATTTTGAATGCTTAGAAAATCATTCAAATCTGATTATGGATTAATCACATTTCCAAAAATTCAAATCACTCACTTTAACTTATAATTAAATTATGCTTTCTTACAGTATCACACATTAATTTATCTTATTCTTTCTGCTGACATTTAGTTCAAGCTTCCATAGAATAATATATTTCTGTGTTCAGAAGGGGCAAAGCCAAATATTTCGGTGTTTCAATATAACATTTGTAAATAATTTGACATACAAATTAGCATTTACTAAGTAAAATAAGTATGAGTAGTGTGAAAAATATCCTATATTTTATGACTAATGAAACCAGGAAAGTTTGAATGGCAAAATAATCTTCATTTTTGGCCTGTAAGTGATCTAATACTCATCGTCTTGTTTGAGTAGTGTGAAAAATATCCTATATTTTATGACTAATAAAACCAGGAAAGTTTGAATGGCAAAATAATTTTCACTTTTAGCCTGTAACTGGTCTAATAATCGTCATCTTGTCCTGATAACAATACTGTTTCTCTAGCTGAATAATTACCATGAGTTAAGAGGCAAAGAAAATACTTGGGCGTGTGATGTCATTCAGCATTCACAAAAATATTCTTTTTTTTTTTGTGGTACCGGGGATTGAACGCAGGGGCGTTCTACCTCCGCGCTTCGCCCCCGGCCCTATTTATTATACTTTATTTTGAAACCGGGTCTCACGAAGTTGCGGGGGTCCTCACTAAGTAGAGAGAGAGAGAGAGACAGGGAGAGAGAGAGCGAGAGAGCTGAGGCTGGCTGCGAACCTGGATCCTCCGGTTTCTGCCTCCCAAAGTACTGGGATTACAAGCGTGCGCCACCACGCCCGGCTCACAAAAATATTCTGAGTGGCAGGTAGGTCTTCTCATCCCCACTTTACGGATTATACATGCATGCATATAGGATTGAAGAAGATGAATGATGCAGGTTCTCAAAATGAGGAGGTGTCGTATAGTTGAGATGAGTTTAAGAATAGCTTTGTTCCAAAGCTTTAAAACTTGGATGGAGTTGGAAATTTCTTTGTCATTTCTACTTTTTAATTTTTTGAACTCAACTAAACCAGCTTGCTTTCTCCCACATGGACTTGAATGTGAGATCTTTGGATCTGGAAGCGCTTCAAGCTTTTTGCTAACTGGCAGGTGCTCTGAACCGCTGTGGGGAGAGTTCTGTCTGCAGTGCTGTCTCCCTGGCAGCTGCTTCCTGGAGAAATTGGACTTTCACCTCAGGAGCTATAAAGGGAATGAACACTACATTCAAAATACATGCGGGAGGTGTTTAAAATAGCAGTCCCAGAGAGGGGGAGTGCAGTCAGGCCTGGAGATGTGACAGAGATGAAGCTCTGGGCTCCAGGGAAGCCTCTTACATTCAACCTCCTGGATGGAGCGAGGTACACACACCTCATTCCCAAAGCACTGGAACAAACAACATAGATTTTCTACTAAATCCGTACTAGCAACTCAGCTCCC